>JAOXJP010047536.1:0-16161 GCA_025762735.1 Platanus orientalis
AGAGAGAGAGAGAGAGAGAGAGAGAGAGATTTGGTGTGTAAATGTATCTTTATGTAAATTTATGAATATCATAAATATGATCCATTACAATGGGAAATGGATAAATTGACAAATTGATCCATAACAAGTTTGTGGGTGCCAGGACTCCTGGGCGTAGGTAATAGTAGACCACTTGTCCAAGAGGATATGTCTTGGGGTGAGTCAAATCGCCCCTTAGCATTCTGCAGTTGCTTGTGTTGATGTCTATCTCCACATTACCGTCCCACACTATGAGTTCTATGAGTAGAAGTGATTGAAAGATCTAAACCATAGTTGTAGGAAAGCTTGATATAAGGTGGGAAGCCTGCTTCTTACGAAGCTCGTCTAAGAAGTTAATTTCATTCCGCTTCCCCAATTAATGGGAAGCTCGGTGAAACAAGTAAAAACTATTTAGGGAAGCGAAAAGAAATCTTTGGAGAAACGAATAAAGATGTTTAAAATATCAACTAAGAAATGATCTAAGAAACAATATTATATTTTATTTAATGTAAATCTTATACTGTTAGCATTAAATAAAATACTATTTATAAGATTTAATAATGATTTTATAGGTAAAAGAAATGTATAATTGAATTTATTGTTTATATTATCTTATTCCAATCGAATAAAAAATATTCAATTCCGATGGTTTTTATACAAGGTTTTCTACCGTTGAAGATGTAAGTTCTTAACAAAAAAAAAAAAAAAAAAAATCTTATGTAATGATAAAATCTAAGGTATAGTTGGTCATGTTAGTAACAAATGGTTTGCATATTAATTTATATGTTTTGATCCTTCGTACTTACATATTATAAGTTTTAGATTTTTTTAAAAGTTTATTAACTTTATTGAAATGTATTGGAAATTATTGATTATAATTTATAATTATTTATTTTGTTATCGTTTTTCTCTTTTCACTTCCCAAGAATTTATTAAACCTTGTTTCTTGCTTCTCACTTCCCATTTTTCACTTTCGCTTCTCGATCTGATAACTATGATCTACACAAATGAAATCCTACTTACCAAATAATAATAATAGGACCCTTGCCCACAGCACATCTTACTCATGCAACATGTACTTCGATGTATTGCTTCTGCTGGAGGAGAAACTTTTATATGACATAAATGAGTGTAACCAATGAATGATGTGAATCCCAGCCTGAAACATGATGTGTTTTTGAATTTAATCTCATTTTGAGC
Source organism: Platanus orientalis (assembly GCA_025762735.1). Taxonomy (NCBI): domain Eukaryota; kingdom Viridiplantae; phylum Streptophyta; class Magnoliopsida; order Proteales; family Platanaceae; genus Platanus; species Platanus orientalis. The sequence goes on from JAOXJP010047536.1 coordinate 1,219, forward strand.
ATCAACTTTTTTATTTAAGCTTTCTTTTTACACTTTTAACCTATGCAGGCACCGTACCACCCCTGGTATGGTCACACACTGGTTACAAACGATTGGCATCCACCCAGGTCTCATATTGGGAGCCGTATCCTCTGCACTGCAAGACGCCCCAGACACAACCGTGGCGCAGAGGATACGAGACCCCAATATCACCTTTGGTCACCATAGTCCGTACCAGAACTCCTAGTATAATTTAAGTCCAGTGCCATATGAACCTGCACCTGCACATGAGGACTGCATGGCTAACAGCTACCCATGTTTTTCTGTGCCTTTAACAGTTGTAATGCCAATACTTTTAGTCATAGCTTGGGCTGGACCAGGAAAGGCCAAGTCTACCCATATCTATTTGGGCTAAAACGGTGTTCTCGTGCTCCCATTATGGGCACTTAAATTTGACAATCCAGCCTCCATCCATATGTATTGGATCTTTATTAAGCCCAAGCCCACCCTAAGGAGCTCTAACTAATGGCAAATGGTGAGTCATGTAGAATGGTTAGTTTAAAAAAGATGAGGGAAGTTCTCTTCTAGAAGAAAGATAGGAACAAAACGCCAAACCTTGGGCTTCGCCCGAGCGGGTCTCCTGGTTTGTCTTCCAACGTTTCTCACTGCCTTTTACTTCCCTCATTCCAACACCCATTATATTTATCCATCCCCCCAAAGCACAGACCATACACAGCGTTCCTTACTTCCTCCTTAAGACCGGATTAATCAAATTTGAAATCGTCAATCAACCAATCAAACCATCTTTATGTATTGAATATATGTACCCTTTTTATGCCATTCCCAAAGGACCCTTACTTGGGAATTTGCTTTACCTTACTGTCCTGAACCCCATCTTCTTGAAGAGATTTAGATTTCAAGAACTGAACCAGCCATGCCCATCTCTCAGGAGGCCATCCATGAGATATAATTGACGCCTAATCGATTCGTTTCTTTCGGCAACAAGGGTCCAAGTGTAAAGCCCATTGATCTAAGAGTTGGATTAGTGCAACTAAAACAATTTTAGTGTTATAACCGATTCCTAATGCAGAAAATGGTTTGAATTAAGTGGGTTTTTTTTATGAAAATTTACTTGAATAAAGCTGGTTAGCAATGGGAACAAGTATGTAGCATGGTGATGAAATGCAACTTAAAATCATTAATGGCTAAAACACGTCCTACTTTAGCTAAAAGGGTACATTGGTCAGTTTATGCCTCGGGTGTATATATTATACTGAATTAAATTATGGACTTTGGTACTCCAGCCAAGACGGGGTCTGTGTGTAGTTCCTTTGTACTGCAACCCAGGTCTTCTGGCACCTTTGTCTTAATATAAGGCTCGTGGCTTCGTCCCTCACAAAACCTTTATTCTAGAAGATTAAAATTATCCAGATAACCCTCCTTTCTTGCATTTTACAATTTCATCAGGTGTTACACCCTCGACACAATACAACAAATTAAGCGTGGTTATTACTATGTAAAGTGTAAATTCATAAATGGCAAGGTTATTAATATAATTTCACTATGTCCTTCATTTTTCTAAGCCTATAAAGCTGAACCTCTTTTAACACTAGGGATGTTTTGCTAAAATAAATGCACTTCGCAGTCTTCATGTGAACAACACATCGACCATCTATATATAAACAAACTAATAACGTCCTCCTTCTTTAGGAAAATGTTAATGGAGCCTGAATCACTTAGACTACTTTTATGGGGTCTTTTTTCCCTTTTTGGCTTTGTAGTTTTCGTCTTCATACTTAGAAATATCTCTCAACTGAGACATGGGTCTTCTTCTCCTTCCCCTTCACCTTCTCATACTCCTACTGCTCTATCTTGGGTCATGAGGGCTATGAGCTTCTCCTTGTTAAGATCGGCTACTTGTGACTTCAATGGGTTGAACTTGATTAAGGTTGGCCATTCAGGTGAGTTCTTTACTGGATATTTACATGGAGAAGAGAATATTATAGTCAAGAAGGGCACTGCAGCAGATTTAGTGAAGGAACTTGAGTTACACTTATCTCTTAGTGATAGAAGGTCCTTGGTGCCATTGCTTGGCTATTGTGAAGAAGACAAAGATGCACTCTACTTGGTTTATCAGTTCATGAAGGAAGGAGATCTAGCAACCCTTCTTGCAAGAAAGGATCGGCCTTTACCTTGGATAGTTCGGTTGCGAATCGCAAGAGAGTTGTCGGAGGCATTGCTTTTCCTTCACTATAGTTGCACCCCTCCCATCCTTCACAAGTAACTGTGTTTAATACTGATAATAATTGTTATTATTGGTCACTTTGATAGTAAAGTATTCATAATTACCATTACTATGATTAATTTATTGATTAAGATGACTAATATTTCATTTTGTGTGCAGTGATATAAAGGGCAGTAGCATTTTGATGGGTGAGAACTATGAAGTGAGACTTGGGAGCCTCAATAGAGCAATGAGAGTGGAACAAGAAGGCTTGTTGAGGTTTGATGTGTGGTGTTTTGGAATGCTACTTATGGATTTGATCTCGGGCCTCGATGTAAGTGGAGCAAAGGATCCATACACACAAATATGGCTACAGAAGGCAATTGCTTGCACAGAAAAGGGAGGCTTGATTGGCTTGATCGACCCAAGCCTCGTTGTGGAAGAGGATTTAGCCCAAGAAATTATTGGGGTTTTTAAACTTGCTAGAGGTTGTTTGAACGGTTCCAGCTCGATCACAATGAAGAGAATTTGCCAAGCCTTGGAGCAACCAGCTCATATCAGTGAAATAGAAGTTAATGAAGAATATGGCTTGTCACCATCAGAAGGGAAGTATGTGTACAATCTCATGCCCTCTGAAGAATCAGGGACAGATACTTCCTAAAGACAGTCAAGCAGTGGTTTATCGGGAAAAAAACATTGCAAGACAAATCAATTAAGATATAATCACTAGAACATGTTAGATTGATATCTGAAAAGGGAGTGCCAACAGATATGTTTTGTTAGCACGATATCAATACTATGTTAATCTAGCTCAATAGGTTTATGTTCCAATGTTCCATGCTATTTTGGGGATCTCTGGACCAATCGGAAGATAATGTAATCGAATATAGTTAGTTAGAATATGACAGGTGGCGAGTAAAGTTAGTTAAGGAAGGTTGGGTTGTTGTAACCGAGTAACTGTGAAGAGATGATGTAAGAGTTTTTATATAAATAGAAATCTTCCTCACTGTATGAGGACATTCTGGTTTTCATTAATTTTCCTTCTCATTTCATTGTGTTATCATCGCATTAGAGCTCTTCGACTAGCATCAATACTCGCTTCTTCTTCTCCAAGCTTCGTCTTCACAGATCTTGTTTCTTCTTCTCCAAGCTTCACGTGCTCATCCCTTTGTTCTTCTATATTTTCAATAATGTCAGATTCATCATCTGCAAATACCTTAGCTTCTTCTTCATCTTCTATCTTCGATCCTCTTTTTCTTCTTCTTTACCGTCGTTAATCTCCAATCTTGGTTTGTTACTGAAGATTAAGATCTCAAGCAAAAATTATCTCACTTGGAAATCTCAATTCCAAACAATGATGTTGTGTTTCACAACAAATATACCAGTATGAATAACAATAAAATAAAAATCAAATAATCAAAGCATAGAAAAATAAGACACTAAGATTTACATGGTTCGGTGATGTGCCTACATCCACAGGAGAAAAGAAATTTTCTTCACTATGTAATGTGAAATCCGTACAAGAAGTGCGTAATTCCAAACCTGAAAACCCACACCAAAGCCCTTGTACACCTTTTGTAACGACCCGCATTTTTACTTAAAATGGTAAAAATATAATTTTATTCCTATAATGATAAAATTGTTATTTCACATGTTTAAACATATCATAAAGTAGTTTTAATAACCCTTTGGAAAAAGTTAGAAGTGTAAGACATAAGTTGGACTCACACTTGTCAACTTTGAAGGATATCTTGATTTTACATTTAGGGTAACTTTATAGGCCCACTTGTACAAATTCTGAGTGAATTGGAGGCTATAACTTTCTAGAAATATCTAGGAGTCTAATTTCTACTAAAATAAACGGTGTACAATTACAAGTTTCTTAGAAAAAGTTATGCCAATTCTCCCATAAAGTGTCTGTGCTAACAGGACTACATATTTCTGATAACTTTCCGAGTTCACTGACACCAATCCTGAGTGAACTATGATATGAGCCATACTTTTTTAGAAAGGTCTTTGAGTCTAGTTTCCAACCTAACAAACAGAGATCGATTCCGAGTTGTATAGAAAAAGTTATAAGTATTTTAGTGCGATGGGTATAATTGAAAAAAACCCGTTTGGATTGATCCAAACTTCTCAGTTCGATCCAATTTATTTGGATCAATCCAAACTTATTTGGATCGATCCAAACTTATTTGGATTGATCCAAGACCTTTTGAGTCTTAGAAAAATGCTTAAAAAGTGTTGGATCGATCCCAGATCAATCTAGGATCGATCCAAATGCCCATGATGCATTTTTTTTAAGGAAAAATGTTTTTTCTTCATTTTGGAGAGTGTAGGACTCCCCAACTCGACCCAAAACCCTATAAATAATATAAAGAAACCCTAATGACCTCATTTATATAAAAAAAGGAGAGAGTTAGAGAGGTTTAAAGGATTTGGGAACTAAGTGTGGGAGTTCTTCCCCAAATTGGATAAGTTTCACTCCAAACTCTAGAAATCTTTAAGGTTAGCTCATTTTCTTCATAGATCTTTATGCTTAATCTAATTTATACTAGTTATACATCATTTTATAGAGAATAAAAGAAATAGCAAGGAGGTTCTTCTCCAAGATCTTTTTGGAAAGTAAAAAAAGAAGCTTAAGTAAGTAATTATACAAAACTTACTCCCTTTTTATATGTTTTAGGTTCTTAGAAGTTTTGTAATGATAAAGTCCTAATTATATGAATGTCTTCTCATATGTTTGTGAAGCCTTTTTATTAGGACCTTAGAAACCCAAATACTTGTGGTGATTTATGATGAGATCTTGCAATATTATGCTTGAATCTTAGATATCCCCAATCTAATTTGTAAGAAAAAGTGATTTTACATCATATGTATATGTATTTCCTTTAGATGTTTGATGTCTTTAGATTCCTTCCATGAGCCTAATGTCTCCTATGATAAATTCCTTCAAATATATGTTGGCTTATGATAATTTGTGATGTTTATTTGACTTCTCATGTTAGTTCATTAATTCTTACACTTTACATGTTTAATAAATTTCCTCTTATGAATTTTCTATATTATTCTCATATGATGATTTATAGCCTTCAAGATGGCCATATTTTTTAAAGCGACCTTCAAGAGGACCTCAAGGTCCATTTTGATAGCGGCCTTTAAAATGGCCTCAATATTTATTTTGGAAGCGGCCTTCAGAATGGCCTCATGATTTTTTTTAGGGGGCCTTAAATATGGCCTGATGCTTTATTTGAAAGTGGCCTTCAAAATTACCTTAAAGACTATTTTGAATGCAACCTTCGATATGGTCTGATGGTTGGTTTGAAAGCTGTCTTCAAAATGACCTCAAAAACTATTTTGAATGTGGTATTCAACTTGGCCTAATTGTTGGTTTGAAAGCAACCTTCAAAATGGCCTCAAAAACTATTTTGAATGTGGCCTCAATTTGGCCTGATGGTTAGTTTGAAAACGGCCTTCAAAATGACCTCAAAGACTATTTTGAATGCAGCCTTCAATATGGCCTGATGGTTGGTTTACAAGTGGCCTTTAAAATGGTTTTAAAGATTATTTTGAATGTGACATTCAATATGGCCTGATAGTTGGTTTGAAAGCAGCCTTCAAAATGGCCCCCTCTTTGTTGTTGTTTTTTTTTTTTTTGCGGCCCTCAAAATGGCCATTGATTGAATTGGTTCGCAATACCTATGGTTATGGATCTTCAGATCAGGTTGTCCTAAGCAATTTTGAGGAAGGCACATGTCTTGATACTTTGTTGGTAGAGCATAACCAAATTGGTTGATTGATGATCTGAACTCCGACATCTTAGTTATTTATGCTTGTCACCCGCATATGAGGGATCTTCATTCCAAAATCCCCATGAATGGTTAGAACAGGTCCCTAAGGACTTTTAAATAGGGATAATGCCTTGTATGTTTAATCCAAAAAATAAATTGAATATTTTCTGCATAAGCCATGAAGAAAGATTCTTTTGTGAATGATGAGGATTTGAAGTGATCTTGGAAAGAATATGACAGATTTCCCTTTGCCTTATGCTATATTTAGATGTTGAAAGACAGGTAACTTAGAATGCCGTTTTTGGTTTTTGCTCAAAGTTTGAACTTTATTGCTCACTTTTTTGCTCCTGTTAATAGGAATACTAACAAGCCTCAGTTAGAATGCCATTTTTGGTTTTTCCTCTAAGCTTTGAATTTTGGTTCTCTTTTTTTGTCCTTGTTCATATAAATAGGTTTGGGTCTGGGGTATCTGGATGGGGTAATTTATACTTTATTGAAATCTTATTAAATGCCTGATTTCTGTACTTTGGCTTGTGCTCAAAACTTCTTAAAATGTTGAGGGATTTGAATAATTTTGCAAGGCACCATTCTGAAGGGATATTTTGGGGTTTCCTTACAGAGTTTCATATTGTTGAACAAGATCATGGTTCTATACAAAATTTTATTGTATTTTAAAAGAAGATTATGCTTTTGTACATGAATACCATGTCTGGAAGAAGATTATGGTTCTCTACAAAATTTCTTGTTCATTGACTAAAATCGGGGCATTTTCCTTTTTCAAAAAGAAAATCACACCATATTGAAAGAAAATCATGGTTCTTTATAAAATTCTCTAGAGAATCTCTTATGTTGCAGGGTATCATAGTTCCCTCCTTTTCTTTTTGTTTCTTTTTTCTTTTCTTTTTCTTTTTGCTTGAACCATTATTTTCTTCCAATAGGAATGACAATTTGAGGGGAGTTTAACATGAGAATAGATGTCTCATCATAAATTAGTCAAATAACTTTATTTTAAGATTTTCTGAGCACAAGTCAGATTACACAAATCATGTGAAATATCTCTTCACTTGATCTAAGTTGATAAATCTTGGGAAATTCTCCCGTCTGTGTTTCGTATAATGAAGCACCACCAGATATTTTTGTTTGACAATAAAAGGCCCTTCATAATTTGGTTAGGGCCATCCTAGAGGTGCTTGTTCATGTGGGAGGACTTTTTTGAGGATAAGGTCACCTTCTTATATATCTCTAGGCCTAACTCTTTTATTAAAAGGGTTGTCATACGCCTTTGATAGGCCTACTCATTATTGATTGCTTGTAGTCTTTTTCCATCAATGAGGTTTAACTGATCATGACAAGTTTGTGCCCATTCTAACTCTGGAACTTGTGCTTCAGCCAAGATTCTGAGACTTAGAATTTTTGCTTCAATAGGTAAGACGGTTCCTGTTTCATAGACCAAAGAGTATAGAGTAGCGCTAATGGAAGTGCATATGGATGTCCGATAGGCCAACAATGCATATGGCAGTTTTTCATGCCAATTGGAATGATTTGAAGCCATCTTTTGAAGAATTTTATTGGGATTCATATTGGTTGCTTCTACTGCCCCATTCATCTATTGTCTATACAAAGATGACAGATGGTGTTGAATCTTAAATTTTTTAGTAGAGTAACTTGAGGTCATTCCCTACAAAATTTATAGCATTGTCTATGATGATCTTGCTAGGGACACCGTACCAACAAATGATGTCCTTGCTTATGAACCTTGTTGTGTTCTTCATTGTGATTGTAGACAAGGATGTGGCTTCCACCCATTTTGTGAAGTAATCAATAGCTACTATGATGTACTAATGTCCATTAGCTGCCTTCCGAGTCATGGCCTCTACTACATCAATACCCCTGATGGAGAATGACTAAGGTGTAGTCAAATTATATAACTTTGAATACAGTGCTTTGATGAGATTAGGATAAGACTGGCAAGTGTGGAACCTTTTCACATACTACAACAATTGGCTTCCATAGTTAGCCAGTAATAGCCCAAATGAAGAATCTTTTTGACTAGCATGAGCCCATTCATGTGCTGGCCACATTCTCTACCATGGATATCTTCAATAATAGTTTATGCTTCAGACTTATTTACACACCTTAGCAAGACATGATGTGGGCATTTCTTGTATAGGGAACCTCCATGCAAGACAAAGTGTGTGGCCAATCTCTATAAAGTACGTTGATCATTTCTAAAAGCCATAAAGGGGAATGTCTGATCTTCAAGGTATTTCTTGATATCAAAGAACCAAGGCTCTCTATTTGGATCTGCTGCTATAATTTGGAGACAATGGACCGGCTTTGATCTTTGCTTAATTTTAATGGGTCTCATCAAAGAGTCATGAGACATGTCAATCATAGAAGCAAGTGTGGCTAATGCATCTGCAAACTGATTTCTATTCCAGGCCACCAAACTGAAGCTTAGGTACTCAAAATTCTTGGATAAAGCCTAAAGGCAATCATGATAATCTAAGAACTTCTCCTCTCTGATAAACCATTCTCAGGTGGCTTGGAAGATGACTAGGGCAAAGTCACCGAAAACTTCAAGCTCTATGATGCTTAGGTTAATAGTAGTTTTTAGGCCAACAATGTAAGCTTCATATTCTACAATGTTGTTGATACATGGATAGCATAGACAGACGACAATAGGAATAAGGGCATTTGTAGGAGATATGAGTACCGCTCCTACACCGTTTCCTCTCTAATTAACTACTCCATCAAAACACATCTTCCATTGTATTATTTTGGTTTGTTCTACCTCATTGTACAATATTTGCTCATCTAGAAAATCAAGACTAGAGGATAAGGGTCATCAACTAGGCCATTGGCCAGAAAGTCTGCAATGGCTTGTCCCTTGATTGTTTTTTGTGAAATGAAAGATATGTCGAATTCAGATAGCATCATGAGCCATCAGGCTATCCTTCCTGTTGGGGCTGGTTTCTTGAAAAGATATTTAATGGGATCCATTCAATAAATTAAAAAAACTTTGTATGACAAGAAGTAATGTCGCAATCTCTTTATTGCGTATACCAAAGTAAGACATGTTTTCTTAAGAGGGGTATATCTGGTCTCATAATCAATAAACTACTTGCTCAAGTATTAGATGACTTGCTCTTTTTCTTGATTTGTCGTGTTGTCCCAAAATACAACTCATGGAGTTGTTATGTACTATGAGATATAAAATCAATGGGCGGTTTGGTTCTAGAGAGATAAGCACTGGCAGGCTTAACAAATAGTTCTTGATTTTTTCAAATGAATATTGGCAATCATTGTTCCATTCAATAGGAGAATTCTTCCTTAGAAGCTTGAAAATAGGCTCACAGATGGGGGTCAACTGGGTAATGAATCTACTATTGTATTAAATATAACACAAAAAGCTATGCACCTCCTTTTTAATGTGTGGGACTTGCATTTTAATGATGGCCTTGGCCTTAGCAGGATCAACTTCTATACCTCTCTGACGATGATGTAGCCTAGCAATTTCCCTTGCGAAGCTCTAAAAAATCACTGACTCAGGTTTAACCTTAACTTGAACTGTCTCAACTTGATGAACAATTTTCGTAGGTACCTTAGATGATCTTGGCAATGGCAGGACTTGACAATCATGTCATCAACATAGACCTTCATTTCTTTGTGTATCATATCATGAAAGAGGGCAATCATGGTTCTCTGATATGTTGCTCCGGCATTCTTGAGGCCAAAAGGCATGACCCTGTAACAAAAAATGCCCAAGGAGTGGTGAATGTTGTTTTTTCTCTATCTTCAACTGCCATTTTGACTTGATTATAACCATCCATGAAGGATACCATCTCATGACCCACAGTACTATTAATCAAGACATCAATGTGAGGCAAAGGAAAATTGTCTTTCGGACTGGTTTTGTTTAGGTCTTGGTTAGAGTGCACTCTATCATGTTCATTCTTTCTGGTTCATGTTGTTGTTAGGCCTTTATGTTATGCTCTTCTTGAATAGCATAACATTGTCAAACTAGCCATAGACTGACTACCAAAAAAAAACAGAAGGGAGAACATCAAACACCCAAGAAAAGCCAAGATTGGAAGGAAGACTACAATTTTTTAATAAAAATGAAACTTACATAAAGTGGGGAAAAGAGCACTGCAAGCTTAACATGTGACTACCACTTAAACATGACAATGGATATTAGAGTTCTTGTTTTAGTTGTAGGAGATGAACGATCTATATGAAATGAGGATAATTGGATAAGGATTATGGAAAAATATGGATGGAACCTACTGGGTTTTTGGAAAGGGTAAGATGTTAAGAAGTAAATGACAAAGGAACAACGCCTCAGCGCTTTGATGGAAAAACATTAAATCCGATATAAGAAAATTTCCACGCTTTGATGATTTTCCAGTTTGTAGTTTGCACCATGAAAAGATTAGAAGAGCGTAGCCCTTCTCGCTATTTTCAACACGGCCTCAGCGCGAACACAACAGTGCTCCTACTTACTCAAACCGACCACTAAATTTAAACCATGCCGTTTAAATACCAGTCAATTCCTTACCAAACATGCGTGTCACAGCAAGGCTGCCTTCCCATCTTACCACAGCAAATGGACAACCAAACCACAGTTACAAATTGAAACTAGTGAGAGAAAAAGAATCGTGACCCACCACCACTGAATGGATTCCACCTAAGAGATATCATATTACGGTTTGGTACCCAATAACAGTGGAAATTTTCTTTTCCTTTTTCTTTTTTTTTTTTTTACTTTTTGGTACTTATGTAAATTTGCTTTACTTGTGTACAGAAGTGTAAAAAACGAGTATCTCAACGCTTAAAATGCACGGCAAGGCAGCGTATAAGGTGGCATTTTCCGAAGATGACATGGCACGTGTGGTACGCCTTGCTAACCCGGCGACGCGTGTGCCAGTCTTAGGTTGCCGACAAGGCCATTTTCTTTTGGAGGGATTTATAAATCGAGCTGGTGGCCTCTATTTCCTCCAGTTCTCTACCTCTCCTCCAATTCCTTTCTTTTTTTCTCACTAGTTTCAATTTGTAACTGTGGTTTGGTTGTGCATTTGCTGTGGTAAGATGGGAAGGCAACCAATTCTCAAATACCTCCCCCTTCTTCCTATTATATATCTCTAAACTGCCCCTGTCCTTCTTGCACTCCCCTCCTGCATTCTCTTCCCCGCCTCCCTTCCTCTTTATCCATGGGTTCAACTGTTTTTTTAATGAATCAAAACCCAAATCTGCTTACAGTTTCGGTAGAAATTCGTGTGTTTAAGCCTGCAAAGTCTTCTTTAGGGCATGTTAAATTGTTGGAGAGGAGCAGATTCTTGTTAAGTGGGAAATCTGCTAGTGCCTCATTGCTTGCACCCAAGGTGGCATTTACCAAATCTGAAACTAGCTCTTGTTTGGCTCATGCTTGGAGAGAGATTCAAGGTTCCAACAATTGGGAGAGTCTTTTAAAACCCTTGGACCCTCTTCTAAGGGATGAGATCATAAGGTATGGTGAGTTTGTCACAGCATGTTACAAAGCCTTTGACCTCGACCCAATCTCCAAACGCTACTTGAATTGCAAGTATGGGAAGAAGAACATGTTTAAAGAAGTGGGTATGGTGGAATCGGGTTATGAAGTTACCAAGTACATCTATGCAACCCCTGACATCGATGTTCCAATCCAGAATGGGACGTATTGTGCCCGATGGATTGGATATGTTGCAGTGTCATCGGACGATGCATCAAAATGGCTCGGCAGAAGAGATGTGCTAGTAACATTCCGAGGAACTGTTACTAATACTGAGTGGATAGCCAACTTTATGAGTTTGTTAGCTCCAGCAAGATTCGACCCACATGACCCCCGGCCAGAAGTGAAAGTAGAATCAGGATTTCTTAGCTTGTATACTTCAGACGAAAGAAATCGGAAATTCGGCCTTGGGAGTTGCCGTGAACAGCTTCTTTCTGAGGTATCTCGCATTGTTAACAAGTACAAGGATGAGGAGGTGAGTATAACATTGGCAGGTCACAGCATGGGAAGTGCTTTGGCTCTTCTTCTAGCCTATGATATTGCAGAACTCGGCTTGAATGGTGATCATTCAGACCGAGGGGTACCTATTACGGTCTACTCTTTTGCAGGTCCGAGAGTAGGGAACCCCAGCTTCAAGAAGCGATGCGAAGAGTTGGGGGTTAAGGTTCTAAGAATAGTTAATGTCAATGATCCCTTCACGAAGCTACCTGGTGTTGTTTTCAATGAAAACTTTAGGGTTTGGGGAGGGAGATATGAGCTCCCTTGGGGCTGTTCATGTTATGCTCATGTGGGAGTTGAACTGTCTCTGGACTTTTTCAAGGTGCAAAACCTTTCATGTGTTCATAACCTGGAGACGTATATCATGCTGCTCAAATGTCCCGAGAGGGTGCAAGTTCAAAGTGGGATTGATTTTATGAACAAAGCAAGGGGGTGGCTCTATAGAGCACAAAAGTTGGATGCATTTATATGGAAAAATGCTGCGAAGATCATCATTGGTAACTTCGATGTTTGAGAACATGATGTATAATAGTCTTTTATATTATATAAAATTCTTAATTAGATGAATTTATAATAGATCATCAACTTTTGTGCATTTACATGCCACAAATGTTGGATGCACTTACTTGGAAAAATGCTGATGAGAAGATCATTATTTGATATCTTTGATGTTCGAGGACATGATGCTTAATAATTTTTATTTTTATTTATTTAGTGAAAATACTTGGATTGTATATCTGCTTTTTACTGTGGAGGAATTATCTATTAGGACACGCTCAGCTTTTCACATATGGCAAATTGTATGTTAGAGATGATTTTTGTAACCTCTAAAATAGAAAGAGGAGTTTCTATTATGCAAAACCATACTGAATAACAAACCCGTCTTTTAACTATATATATGTGACTTCGAATCGTAAATATTATTTGTATGAAATCCTGCTGTCTTGGTATTTTAGTAATCTTCCAGAAAATGATTTAGCAGCAGCCCTTCCCATAAAGATGAACCCAATTCGATAACAAATATTGGTGTTGCTTGCACTCATATTTAAACTTCAAATGTTGTGACCATTGCTTGGTCATAGAAGAAGCAATTATGCAATCCCAAGAATTTAATATATATTATTTAACCAAGTGAGTTCCTAACCAATCCAAGAAAATAAAAATTAAAGAGAGAGAAACAATTCTTCATTAAGAACATATGGATATTCTTAGGACTCATATCGTGTCGCACAACCATGAGCTAATGTGTAAGAATTATCCTTGGTCAAATTAAGATCTCGAATTCTTATTGAAATGGAAATGAATTTTTAACCCATAGCTATCAGCCAAATATGCTTCAACAAAAATAGGAATTATCTAGCTGAAGAATTCAAAGACAGCTAAATAATTCTTCTTGCACTTTTGCATCTATAGCTAATAGAAATAAAAAATATTGATTAGTTATCAGGCGCAATAATTCTCCTTGCTACCTGAAGAATGCCTTAATTTCAACAATTCCAAATGAAATTGTTAATAATAGCAGACCATCTATCTGAAATCATCAAAAGGACTTGGAAATATTCTTCCTATAAATGCACAAGTGCTTCTCTCTTTTTTTTATTTTCAAGGGTTGGTTGGGAAACTCACCTGGTTAAGGGTAGAAATTAATTGTTATGGATTGCAAAAAATAAATAAATAATTAGTGTGAATTTCACGAAAAAATCTGAAGTTACATACGAGTGTAGTTACAATGATTGAAATCATTACAAATAAGAGTATCCAGTACACTTGAAAACTCATTAGGATCCAAAATGATTTCTCCTGGTGTTGAAGCCGATTTTGAAAGCCAATCCGTTGGTTGATTTGCCTATCGATCTCTAGGTATGTTCCACCAATACCTCCTCATTCAAACTTTCCTATTTCCTGTCTAATGTGGCTCATGATATATAATACTGTCCAAGAGCACTTCCAAACTCCTTCGATGATTTGGACTGCATTCTTGGAATCAGTCACAATTTGCATCTTAGTATAACCTTTATTATGAGCTATCCTAAAACCACGGAGAATGGCAAATAATTCCACCCATAGAATATGAATGCTGGAAGTAGTGCCCATGTACGCACTAATGGACTTTCCTCTATTGTCCCTCAATGCACCTCCATAACCCGCCCTACTACCTCTACTAGATGTTAAGGAGCTGTCCGTTGAGAAAGAAATAAAGTGGACAACAAAGACTGATATAGCATATCCCTTTCTCTAACCAAGCAAGCAACTGGTCACAACATTTAATTAAAGGCAATATATGATTGCTAGCAACACCAGCGAATTGGGTTCATCTCAATGGGAAATGCTGCTTTTTGTATACTGTGGAACAGGTGGGGTTAAGAATCATTTCAGTAAGATATAAGAATCTGTATAAATAAAATATAAGATTCATGATGGCGTATATATATATATAAGCGAAGGTTGTTATTCAAATTGGTTCTGGATGATATATATTTTTCCTTCTTCTTCGAAGGCTACAAAACCATAAAATTTGCCTCATGAAAATGTGAACGTTCTCTAGTAGCTGACCTCTCCACCGAAATAAATGATATATAAAGCTAAGGGATTTGTCCAACTTAATTTGTATATATACTCGAAAGCCAGTCCTTTTTTTTTCCCCTGAAATTGAACCTTATTGGGACGTTTCGGTAACATGAAATAGTTATCAAATCATGAACATAGGAAGGGTTTTGCACCTTAAGAATCGGGAGACAGTTCAACTCCAACATAGGCATAACAAGAACAGCTTTAAGGGATCCCCAAACACAAAGTAACAACAACAACAACAACAAACAGCCTTATCCCAACTATTTGGGGTCAGCTACATGAATCCTGTTACGCCATTCTGCTCTGTTTAAAGCCTTATCTGCTGTTAAATTACAAGCTGCCATGTCCCT
>JAOXJP010047557.1:0-16159 GCA_025762735.1 Platanus orientalis
AAACAGAGCGGAATGGCGGAACAGGATTCGTGTAGCTGACCCCAAATAGTTGGGATAAGGCTATTTGTTGTTGTTGTTGTTGTACTCACAAAATATACCATTTCTCCTTAAAATCAAACCCTCGGTAAAACCCTGAACACCCGACACAAATAAGAAACTCAGCCAATCAGTGGCAATACCCTGGTAAGCCCTAAACCTCACCAAGAAAAATCCTAAGGGGTACAATGCCCCCCTAATCATCCCATTCTTCACCCAAAATACAACAAATTCACCTTTATTAGCTATAAACACTCGGTAAGCCCTCGAGAACTCTCTAGAAGTCTAAATCCTTCAAGATCAATCTCATTTTTAAAGTTTTTTGAGATCTTTGATAAATGCCCTAATGGAAAAATCCTTTCACAAACCCAGCATAGCTCAACGACTCAATTCTTCACCAGCCCAAGGCATATTTCTCGATTAGGTGACCTTCCTTCAGAAATCTCCTAGAACTTCATAGAGAATCAAATGATCTGCCCGTCAGGCCCCATGACATTGTAGTCCCAAGACCAAAACAACCTTAGTTACCATTACACCCCATTCAAATCTAGGAAAAACCTGTCGTGAATCTGCGCAGAGTTTGATCTTGGATAATTCAGGGTTTTAGACATAACTTCAACTCGAACATCTGATTTGTGAACTGTCAGAGCCTATGGCTCAAAAAAATTAAGGAATATCTTTTATATGAAGATTTCATAAATCAATTTTACCCTCTTACCCCTTCTTCATTGGTACAGACTAGTCCCAGAACATTTAGAGCCAATTTTGACCCACTTATCCAATTTTGATTATGATTATGACAGCTACGTTGCGACCAAAATGTCTGGAAGGTGCGAAAAACTTATTAACCTTGAAAAGTTGGGAGTCGTAAGACCCAAAAAGTAAACCCAGACAGTAAAGGAAAAAAATCTGGAATAAGCAATCATTGGTTATTACAAAATGATCTGTTTTAACCTAAAACACCCTTGAAATTGTTTTTAAACCCTAAACCCTGGTGGATACCTTGAGACCACCCCCTTGAGCCTTGCACGCCCACCATGGGTCCCACCTTCTCCCTCACCTCTTCTCCCCACCATACACATGTCATGGAGGGCCCACCACCTCCTGACCCCATCCACACACTTCACCCTCTCCTCTCTAGGACCTCCTAGAAGACTTCACCTCACCCCTCACCCCTTCCACTCATCCCCGACCTCCACACTATAGCCACACACCTCACCCCACTCTTCTAAAAGCTTACACCTCACTCCCAACCTCACCACACTTCCCCACCGCCTCACTCCCTCTCAAGCCTCCCTTGCCACCTCACCCCCCTTGGTCCCCACAATAAAACCCCCCTGATTCATTGAAGAGGAGCCCAACCAAGAAAAAGAGAAAGAAAAAGAAAAGGAAAGAAAAGAAAGAAAAAGGAAGAGAGAAAAAGAGAAAAGGAAGAAGAAGAAAGGAAGAAGAAGGAGATCCCCACGGTTAGGTAGGTCCCCTCCCTCTCCCCTCTTTTAAAGTTTGAACATGACTCCCCCATGTTGTGACAACCCCACTTCCATGCACCTATTAGTGAAACATGGGGGAGACAAATTGTCTCCCCCCTCTTTACTTTAAAAAAAAAAAAGAAGAAGCTTTCATATGAAAGCAATGGTTCTTCTTTATTTTAAAACTGAACTGGGGACTAGTGACTTAAGTTATATGTCACTGATCCCTGGACCTACCAATATGCCCAACTTGGGTCCTTGGGAATGATAAGTGACCCCAAAAATGGAATCCATTTTCTCATTTAAAATGATGTACTTATACACTGTAAAAGAGAAACCAACCTTAATATTTGATTTTTTATTCTCTATATAAAATGAGTTTAACTTTGTTTCTTTTTTCACTATCTAACTAGTAAATTTAGACATACAACTTAAATTTTGTGATCAGTTTTACCATGTTTTGTTATTTTTACTACAATTTATTTATGAATATATATATTGTTATACAAAACCTGTCTCTAGGCATTTATGTGTTTTGTTTATATCATAACTCTATGTAGATAATGAATCTAAACTTAAAATTTGAATTAAAGATGTAAGCCTCACCCCTTGATCTCCCTGCAAAATTTGGGACCCACCCCATTTCTAAATCAGGAGAAATAGGTACCACAATCTTGCCTTCACTATTACAACTGTGTTGAATACACAGTACCCATCCCTATGGAATAATCTAAATGAGGGTCCCACCTGATTTCCAAGAGTTGGGCTTACTCAGAGACCTCTCTGAGGAAGCCACCCACCCTCCTAAAAAATCCTAGAGTCCAAGTAGCCCAAAAAACTAGAAAAGGCTGCTGGATTTCTAGAAAATGCACAATACGCTTCATCTTTCATTCTATGAAAGATCAGATGTACCCCTATTTTCAGGCAAACCCTAAAAGGGAAATTCCCCATTGACCCTCAGCTCTGTGTTAATTAAAAAAAGGACTCTCAAATTCTATAAAATACTTCATTTTGAGGCCCTATTCACTTGACATACCACCAAGATCAAAAGGGGCCCAATTAAGGTAGTACGCCTAATCTTTCATTCTGTGAAATATCAGAAAAACCTGTATTTCAGGCGTACCTGATCAAAGTGACATTCATTTCTGTCCCTAGATGCCTGACAATTCATATAAACCCAGCGACACATGAAACTACTAGAACACACCTTCTGTACGAATTCCAAAATCTGGAATTATCTTTAAAAGTCAAATGGGACCCAACCAAGGCCATACGCCTGAACTTTCATTTTGTGAAAGATCAGACGTATCAAAGATCAGGTGTACTAACATAAAAACCTCTTAAAACCCTTTCTTTTATTCACTACTTAATGAAACTCTAAAACATGGTTAGGTTAGAGGAGTCACCTTAAAAAGGTGGGTGATTGGGGTGCTTAACCTTCCCCAATCACAACCAAATAGCTTACCTAGGATTTTCAAAACTAGACCCAGTAGAGAGTCAACCCTAGGCCAGAGTGCCTAGCCCAGGCCTCAAAAAGCCCACATCCTCCCTTCCCCAAGAAAGGAGGCAGGCGTCTAACCCCGCCTATAAAAACCTGAGTTAGTGGTGACTCTGGAAACCACAGCCTAGAGGCGTTAGGCCGGGCTTTGTTTCTTCCCCAAAGTGGGGCGACCAGACCTCCCTGGTCTTTCCGCGATGCCCACAGAATGACAACTTTGCTGGGGAATAAACTGTTTAACCTTTGAATATACCATTTTTTAAAAAAAATTCATTAAGTATTCTTTTATGTAAATTTTCATTTCCTTATGCAAATCATGTGTTCACATAGATTATAAAGCATGTCATTTGTTAGTAGGATATACTTGCATCCAAACTATATCAAACCTACATCTTAGGATAGAAAACATGCTCACATTAGATTTAGGACAAATTGAATTAGTTAGTAGGACCAAGATTCACATTTAACAAATTGCTTGCTTAAACATGTTTGATTTTTTTATTATCATTGTTCATTATACGAGTCCATAAAATACGACACATCATTCATATATTGCATGAACATCATAAGCCCTATATCTGTTCAGTACCCACCAATGGACCAACATTGGCAAACATTTAGGAAGGGGGACAACACTTGAACCATGGCTGCTACGTCAGTACGGTTAGGCAGAGTAACCCAACCCAGTCACTATTCCCAAGATCCAAGCAATCGGTGAAGGTGTTTAGACTAGAAAACCTTTTAGAATCTCTCTAATAAAAAATTCTTATGCATATCATTGATTATAAAGTTATGGAGGGTATACTTGAATAGATTAGAGGTCTAGAAGTAAGACTTGTTTGTTGTTGTATTCTACTTGATTGCTTGCATGTATTGCCATTAGAACCAATAATTTATGTCCAACCTTTTTCAAAAAATAAAAACAAATTTCCTTATTTTTATAGATACTTTGGACATTTCCGAATTTATATATATATAATTAATCTTTCCATTTCATCATCTACCACAAACCACAAAACTAAATAAACATAAAAAAGAACTCTTTTCATTCCATTTCATCTATGTTACAAAAGAAGGTACATCTGTCTGAAAAAATAAAAAAGTACAAATCCCTAACTAGTAGGGTCCTCTCCACTCCTCTCAATCAACCGACTCAATAAGCCCTTTAAGGGTCTTTAACCTACATGCTTCCTCCTGTAGGTTGATCACAAACCCTACTCTCCTCTAAATGTAGCCACCCCTTTCCCATTGTCCAGGGGAGATATTGTCTCTAACACGGGCAAGTCTCCCTCACCACCCTGATCTGAAGGAGGTACTATCCCTACTACTACCAGGGCAGAAGCACCATCTCTAACCTCTAGCTCTATAGAAGTAAGGGCATCCCTAGCAACCTCTAGATTTGTACCAATCTTAGCCTCGACTGGCAGACTCTCTATCCGCCCTAGAACTAGTAGGTCCTCGGCATTTTCTTCTTCCTCCGAGATTGTCCCCCCAACTTAAACTAACATCACCAAATACAATAAAAAAAGAAATCGAGATCAAAAACAAAAATAACCTCAGTGATGTGAGCACTATATCTTCTCCTCTGAGAAGTGAGCTCCTCCCCCATGTCGTGACACACCTGTCTCACCAATGGATGAGACCGGGCTAACATCTCTAGAACTCCCATAAAAGCTTCTCAAGACATGTGAAATTGAAAAGATAATTAAATAAACAAAATTGAGAAAATAAAATATATAAATAAACAACAAAACAAATAAAATACCTCGGTCACCAAAGGGGGAGGAATCTAGTTCTCCGGTATTATGCTAACCGGGAAAGGCAGCTCCTATACCCCACCCCTCGCATCGGTCATGAAGACTGTCATAGGAAGCATCCCCAATAGGATCTCAGTCGAGGCTCCCTCACTAGGAGCCTTCCTCTTTCTCCTTCTTTCCAGAGCTGGCACCCCCTCCCACTAGGGCACAACCTCAGGTTGCTCAACAAGGCTAGCACAAGCCTATTAAAACAAAAAAGAAACAATTAGAATAAAAAAACTTAAGTAATGTAAACAACAAATTAAATCAAACAAAATAAACATATCTCTCCCTTAATCGGACCTCCCTAGGTTCCACAAGTCTGAGTGGCCCACCACTTAGAGTAGTCTAGGTCGAGAAGCAGGTAGGGATCTATAGGTTCACCCACCTTTTCCATTCCCAAAGCCCCCTCAAACTCGATAACACTAGGAGGAGGGCCATGCACCACAAATCTGTTAAGGGAGGCCAACTGCCTGTAGCACCTCTCCCCTGGGTACCACTCCACCTCCCCAGGGGCTAGCAAGATAACCCTGGACATCGATCAGTCCAAGGCAACTCGAAACTCCCTAGCGAGATCCCCACTCAACTCCCAAGCTTCCCAAAGATTCCAATTAACCTATAAACAAAACAAACATTAATTAAAACATAAATAAAACAAACAAACACAATAATAAATCAAATTAACTAATTAAAATTTTACCTGGGCAGCTGTGATCTACTCCTTCTCGAACTAAGAAGGCAATACCCCTCTAAACGCTCTATCAAAAGAAAGGGGTTGTGGCCCCAAGCACTTCCTGATCATCTCTTGAGAGGGCATCAACTCATAAGGAGGGGGATCACCCCCTATAGGCAATCGGGTTAACATGTAGAAGTCTGTCGGGGGTAACCTTATCTCCCCCATAGGTAGATGGAAGGTACGGGTAATGGGGGACCACCTCTCTGCCATGCCATCAACAAGGGTTTGTTTGCCTTCAGTAACGGAATACTCAAAAAGGGCCTAAACCCCATTTCTATAACTTTCATCTGTGCCTTCTCACAAAAATGCTTCGACATCATAATAACTCCGGACTAAGACCCATGAGTCTCTGCATCATCCCTAGCCTATAAAATAACAAAAAAAAACAAATATAAATAAAATAAACATATAAAAGAAACCAACAAAACCACAAAAATCACAAACCAAAAAGTGCTTAGCTACTGGGGTACGCCTGAATTCAATATACGCCTGAATTCAGGGTACACCTGAAATACCCTATACGCCTGATCTTGAATGCACATCAAGTTCAAGCGTACTGGGTATTTTCAGACAATACAAATAGATTCAAGTGTACCTTTTATAAACTTTTAAACAAAATAGTAGAAACTCCTAAAAACAATAAAATAACAAACAATTAAAAATAAAAAATGAAAAAGGGGTCAAGGTTACCTTATCCATGGGTAGATTCTTCCAAAGAGCCTTTTCATGAGAAGGAAGAAGGGGGTAAGCCCCTATTGATTCACTTGCATTCATTATATGGAGAAAATTAGGAATGAAACAAGGGGATAAAGTCCTTAGGGAAGATTTTTCCCTCACTGAGAATAATTTGAAAATGTAAAACAAATATTCAATTCTCGGGTATTTTATTTGAACCTAGGGTTACAGTACGCCTGAACCGTAAAAAACAACCCCTAAAAACAAACAACAAAGAAAAAAAAAGACACAAAATAAAAAATAAAAAAAAACACAAAAAATATATAAAAACAAAAAAAGACAAAACAAAACAACACAAAAAAAAAATACAAAAAATAAAAAAAAAACAAAAAAGCAAAAAAAAAAAATATATTACTAATTCCTTTACTTGTTTCACAGAAATGGATCCTAGACCTATTTGTTTGGAGCCATTCTCATCACCATG
Source organism: Platanus orientalis (assembly GCA_025762735.1). NCBI lineage: Eukaryota > Viridiplantae > Streptophyta > Magnoliopsida > Proteales > Platanaceae > Platanus > Platanus orientalis. The sequence continues at coordinate 6,695 of JAOXJP010047557.1, forward strand.
CCATCAAATTCACATATGTACTCGTCTCACTCCATCAGAGGAATAAGCCATATGGGCTGACCAAAGCAAGCTTAGGACTACTTTGTCCCATGATCATCTTGGTTGGCCTCTCCTAGAAGCAGTTGTATCTTTCTGAAATCTAGTAGCTATGGTTTTTTTCTTTGGGAAACATGAGTTGACTCCCACCATTGAAGAATTAGAATCTTTTCTGAACCTAAAACAATGTTATTACACCAATGTGATCTTCCTTGTATATAAAAATAACTACTTCAAAGACTTTCAGTCTACTCTCAATGTGTCAGAATTTTCTACCCAAAGAGCCTTCGGGCGATTACCTCCACTGTCCTTTCAACCTTTTATTGGATTGAGGTTGAAAAAAGATTAGAGATTTCTGGCAGAGCTTTCACATTAACAATTTTGGGTCAACTCCTCTTGTCCTGCAGCCGACATCAAATCAGTGGAGTCTTATGTAGCATTCTAGGACAACTGTCTGAAGGAAAAACATTTCCCCCCATGATCATCGCAGAGATCACATCTAGCCTATCTCACTGTGCTCGACACCACAAAGGTTGATTATACAGCTGCCCAACTTTTCTACAAGCCTGACTTTGGGGACATATCTCCTCATTGCCTTTGTGTACTCCCTGTTAAAACCCATCTATTTTAGCTCCTTTAGGGAATAAGGTAGTGATAGATTACCAAAAACTCATGGTTAATCTATCCACCAAACTTATCACTTAGAGAGCTAAGTGGTATAAAGCACACTATCCGCATGTGTTCTCAGAGAACCATACCTACATGATTCTCATAGGGTTATACCAAAGCACACCTTATGTGCCAATTCAGGTGCTTCGCCAATTCACTCTTCTTCAAGACTTATTCAACTTTACCACCACTTATGGAGATGTCTGCAAACTTGATTACAAGAAACCTCATTCAGTTTGGTCTCAATTAACTATCCTTTGGGACAGTTCACATACTCGAGCACCAAGGAACCTGCCCTTGGCACCTTCCAAGACACCTGAGATGTCACCTCCTTATGATTCGTGGATTTGCAACTTCATATTTACACAAACATCAGGCTCAGCCACTAATCATTCGAGCAAGAGATTCTGATATGATGAACCTTCCACTTCTCAAGGTAGACCTTCTCACATAGAAGCAAAGTTAGAATAAGCTCTCCGAGATCTAGCATATAAACAAACCCTACATTGTCAGACATTTGCGGTCCTTAAGACTACCTGAACTACCCTCAAGGACGTTTAGTCATCTCTGGAAGATGAGTTCAACCTTCTAGTTGAGGCCGAGAACTTTAGAGACACCCATCAAGAAGTAAACAACACCCTGACTAAGCTTGTCGATACTTTAAGAGGAGAACTCAATGATGTGAGAATCTCCTACACTGATCTAGACATTGAGCTGTGGCGCAGCAATACCATTGCCTTCCTGCAAACACATTGGACACTAGAATGGGTTCAAAAGCTGAGAAAGCTTATTTTTCCCTTGAGCTATGAGCCAATCGAAGCTCCATCACCACCTCCTAGAGTCCCAGGACTCTAGACTATGTATTTGTGTTTTTTATGCTTTATGTAAAAGGTCTAAGTACCTTGCTTTTGTAATAGTTGATGTACCTTGTTTACAACCATTCTTAATATATATAAGTTTTATTATGTTTTCAAAACTTGGGTTTAACAGTTGGACATGAATGTATTTTTATGATCTATCATTTGTCTAAATATTTATGGTTTAAACATATATAATATCAAAAGTTATGACTCTAAATAATAATAATATGTTGTCAACAAAATAGCACCTCCTGAGACAAGACTGCAAAAGAAGAAGAGAAAGGCATAGTCCCACATCACCATGGTAGGAGAACTTTTGAGAACGACTAGTATTTCATCTTCCACAACTCCTGAGGTTTCAACTATAACTCTTCCTCATTCTCAGGTTGATTCTTGTGATCAACTAACACCACCGTAAAAAGCTGAACTAGAAAGGATGTTGGAAACCCTCATGATCAAACGTGGAGCTTCTTCCTCATCCTCTTCCCCAATTCCCCCACTAGCACAAGTCCAATCATTCGTCCCTCTCCAAAGTCAAGGATAAACCTCTATAGAATTTGAGAAGGTACTCCATGAGTATTTGAACACCACAGGAGGTCCCTAAAACCCTTCCCATAACCAATATAAATCTATTGAGTCTTTGGTGAGGTAATCTCAAAACCCAAACTTTTCAGGAAACCAAGAGAAGCCACCTACCTTCACCACCACCCCAACCTTATTTCCACCAAGCTTCAAAACTTAGAAGAACGATACAGGATAGAGCATCAAGACAAAAAGGGGAAGGGAATCTTATATCAGACGGAGGTTAGGATAGCCAAGATGGCTAGTGAGATTGAACTTCTAAAAGCAGGACAATTCTCGTTAAACATGGATTTTGAAGACTTGTGTTTATACCCAGAGTAATTTCCAAATGCCAGACATGGAAAAATACGATGGCACAGGGTGTCCCAAAATGCACCTAAGGATGTATTGTAATGCCATGTTCTAGTGGGGACAAGATGACAGAGTACTGGTCTAAATGTTTCCAAGAATTTTGGAGAAGGATGGGCCAAGTGGTTTGTAGGTCAAGATAAAAGAGATGTAGTTACCTAAAAAACTTTGACCAAGGCCTTTCTTGAGCATTTCTAGTTCAACCTAGAAATGCTACCCACCCGAGAAGAAATTGAAGGAATGCACCCCCAAGACAATGAAGGAATCAGGGACTACGCCTACCATTAGAGGCAGAGAAAATCCAATTTAAAGCACCCAATGTCTAAGGAAGAAATGATCTCTATGTTCTTGATAACCTTGGTCACCAACTGATGCTTCTTACTGCATCCACTGGCAACTTTGCCGATGTCAACAACAAAGCCACCCGTGTTCAACTAGCCATCAGGATAAGCCTTGTTACAGAAGCAGCTACAGTACCCTTGAGTACAAGTTGAATAGTCCCAAGAAATGTCGTAGTAACTCATCCAGAGAGCAATGTTGTGCAGACGATTGAAATACCACTACATATTCAGAGTAATGGATACCACCATCAACCAATAGTAAATTTCCCAACAATGGTCTGACTTCCTATGGAAGTATAATTAAAACCACAACCCAAGTTCATGTCTATTCCATTTGAAGATAGAAAGAAGAGAAGATTCACTCCCCTACCTTATTCATATAAATATGTCATGGACTATCTTGTGAGTAAGGGGCTCTTACAAATTTTAGAGCCAAGACCCCTTCCAAACCATTTGCCTCCCAGATATGATGCCACCGAACACTGCCCATTCCATAAAACATCGGGTCATCCCATAAACCGGTGTTTCACCCTCAAGCTTTATATTCAAGATCTCTAGAAGAAGGGAAGGTATCTTTTGGTCCCCTATCAAACAACCCACCTAATTCTAGCATCCTTCAAAACCCTCTTTCACCTCACCCTCCATCTAAGGGAACCAACATGATAGGGGTACGGAGCCAAAACTTCAACCCTGTAAGCTTCATCAATAGAATTGGTGATGATAAACCTATTATAATCCTCTAGGAAGAAGACTATGTGCTATACTTGGACCTTGTTGACCCCACTAACCTCCCTATAGAAGAAATCTTATCCCTGTGGGAAACCCTAGAAGAAGAACCCCTTTCATTACTCCTCCCAAATGATGAGCTAGAAGCCCCCATCATGGGTGAACCCCTATCCTGCTACTCTCTATATACCCAAACATTCTACATTTCCCCTCCACCACCAGAACCATTCCCTCCATCTTTTTATACCTTCCCATCCCCTATGCCCCATCAACCACCATCCACAAACATGCCTCCTGTTGTAAACATTCCCCCACCACCCACCAAGCCATATGAGTATAACAAGGTTTCTTACAATTATGAAGGGTTAGGTGAATCTTACCCAAGTCTATCAGCAGACGAGGTAGCAAATCTCCTCGGTCTTATCACCCGCTTAGGTAGAATTATAATATCAACCATCACTAATATGTGTCAAGATTCTTCCTAAGGGAAAGGAAAAACAGGGTTGGAATCAAAGAAGAAAGAACAACAAGAAAAAGCTAAACAAGAATCCGTAGAACAGAAGAAGATCAGAGAAGAAGAGAAAAAAGAAAATGAGGTGTTTGAGGTTGCAATCCGTAGGTTTGGTCTATTTTTGGTAAAGCAGTTAGCCAAAACTCAAGCTAACATTTCTATCTTGGGGTTGCTAGTCACATTGGCTTCCCACAGGGATAGATTCCTGAATATCTTTTAGAAAACCTTTGTAGATGCTTCAATAACTCTAGACCGACTAGAAAACATGATTAGAAGAATAGCCATTCCTCAAGTCATCACCTTTGTATAAGAGAAAATCCCAGAAGGAAATGTGCACAACTAGGCATTGTATATTTTAGCCCGTCATTAAGACATGTGTATTCCTTTGATTCTGGTGGACAACAGGTCTGCATTTAACATATGTACCATAACTACCTTGGAATCCCTTTCTATTCCGATACAAAGTCTCCATCTAAATTCATGTGACATCAAAGCCTTTAACAACACCATAAAACAAGGTTAGGGCGAGACTGACATACCCTTCATCATGGAGGGAAGAATGTTCAATGTGCGTTTCCAGGTGCTTGACATCCTATCATCATTTACTATGCTACTGGGTAGACCTTGGATACATTAAGATGGAGTTGTCCCCTCGTCCCATCATTAGAAGGTTAAATTCATTGTTGAAGATGAAGTAGTGACCTTGACAGTAGACAAGGATGCCCTCACCACAGCCGGTTAAAGGGTATTGCAGGTATAGAATCTCCAATCAACGAAGACCTACACATCCTACCAATTTGAGAGGGTCTGTACCAAAAAAGAAGCAGAAGAACAGGAAAAGAAATCTAAAATCCTTCCCCCAAAGTTTAGAATAATGGCCAAGATAAGGTTCAATCCAAATAAAGGTTTGGGTAAGTAGCTTCAAAGTAGAAAGGAACCAATGAAAGCAATCTAAAAACACTCTCGGACTGGCCTGGGTTTCAAACCACAACTCAAATACTTGGGGAAGAAGTAGAAGGTGGTCAATTTCATGGTTCCTAAGAAAACCACTATAGCCCTAGAATATTCGGAACCTCAACCTTGAAGCAACTCAAAACCTCATTCCTCCATGGGCAACACAAGAAGTAAGCCCAAAAAATTTATGTGAAACAACCTCTTTGTTCATCCCTCCTCCTGAGGATTTCAAACCATCAGCCAATCAAGACCAAATTGAAGTATTCTATCCATCCTCACAATATTCCAGTGTATGTCAACACATTCCTTTTCCTAACAATTTATTGTTTATCCCTGAGATTGGTGAGAGTTCTATTCCTACCGCCTCAAAAAATCGGGAAGACAATCTGATTTCTTTAAGTCTACTCTCCTTGCCATGCGACATCAAGGAGGCACTCCAACAAATAATTTCCAATGGAGAGTTGGATTTAAATGAGATCGACCTCACCCAGGTCAATCAGCCCGAAGATTAAATTCTGTCAAGCATCCCAAAATAGCTCAAGCTCATGGATGGAAACTCAAACATGGATCAGGTTGGCTGTTGAAGATCAACACTATGAAGCATAATCGTTACTCTTTCTACACGTAGTTTTAGTTTCTCTTTTCACCCCTGTAAAAACAACTACATATGACTTGATTCCTACCGACACAAATGTCAAAAGCATTCAACCAATCCAAATGTAAAGGATATGTAGGTAACCTAAGACACAACTTTAGGTCCAGTCATTTTTCAAAACTTTTGTTTTCATTTTCGCTCATAACCCTTGTAAATAAGAGCTACATGTGGCTTGATCCTGACAGACTAAATTTTTTTTTTCGCATTTGACCAATGCAAGAAAAGGTTAGGTATGTAGGCCACCTGAGAAGTAACTTTAAGTTCAACTGCTTGTAAAAAAATACATATATGTCATCCCTAAAAGACCAAGAACTACATATAGCTTGATCCTGACTGACCCCTCTTTCTTGCATCCAATACATGCCAAAATGCTAGGTACTTAGCACCCCAGAAGCAATTCTAAGATTAGCTGCTTTCATGTTTTGGGGTAATAATACCCCTTCTTCATTCATACTCTACTAAATTCTTTCTTTCTCAAAAAACTACTCAAGAAGAGTATGATTACACTGATGAGGAATTGATGCCACAAGAAATCATTGACGCCTTCAAACATCAAGAAAATAAGACTCTTCCCCTAGTTGATAACCTGCAAGAAATAAATTTAGGGTCTGAGACTTCCCCCAAAATGGTAAAAATTGCGACCCCCCAACACTTTGAAACTAGGACATGATCTTGTATGTTTACTCCAAGAATTTATTGACATTTTTGCAGGGACCTTTGAGGACATGCCCAGTCTTGACACCGACCTTGTCGTTCATAAACTCCCCACTGATCCAACCATACCCCCATTAAGCAGAAACCTAGGTGTCTCCGACCTGAATGGTCACTCAAACTTAAAGAAGAAATCCAAAAATAACTTGACGCAGGTTTCCTACTTTCTGTTTCATACCCCTAGTGGTTAGCAAACATTGTCCCTGTCCCGAAAAAGGATGAAAAAGTTTGCATGTGTATTGATTACCAAGACCTGAACAAAGCTAGCCCTAAAGATGAATTTTCTTTACCTCACATTGATGTTTTGATTGAGAATACAACAGACCATGAAATGATATCATTCATGGATGGTTATTCTGCATATAACCAAGTTAAGATGGCAGTCGAAGATAGAGAAAAGATAGCATTCAGTACTCCTTGGGGCACCTTTTATTACAAAGTAATGCCTTTTGGCCTTAAGAATGCTAGGGCAACATAACAAAGAACCATGACCGCCCTCTTCCATGACATGATACACAAAGAAATGGAGGTGTATGTGGATGACATGTTTGTCAAGTCTCATCATTGCCAAGATCATCTAGGACACCTACGAAAGTTGTTCGTCAGGTTGAGACGGTTTAAATTGAAGTTAAAGCCAAGCAAATGTATCTTTGGAGCCTCACAAGGGAAACTGTTAGGCTTCATCATCAATCAAAGGGGCATAGAAATAGATCCAACCAAAGCCAAAGACATCATTAAATTGCCAATCCCCCACACTAAAAAAGAGGTACATAGATTTCTAGGTCACATTCAATACATCAGCAGATTCATTGCCCAACTAACCCCCATTTGTGAACCTACCTTCAAGCTCTTGAGGAAGAATTCCCCAGTCGAGTGGAACAATGATTGCCAGTCTGCATTCGAAAAAATAAGAACCATTTGTTGAGCCCACCAATGCTTGTTTCTCCAAAACCAGACCGACCATTAATCCTATATCTGACAGTGCACAACAACTCCATGGGTTGCATTCTAGGATAACGCAACAAATTAAGGAAGAAAGAGCAAGCCATCTACTACTTAAGCAAGTGGTTCATCAATTATGAAACCAGATATACTCCTCTAGAGAAAACATGTGTTGTTTTGGTACAGGCAACTAAGAGATTGCGGTAGTACTTCTTGTCATACAAGGTATTTCTGATCTCCCAAATGGATCCTATCAAATATCTGTTCGAGAAACCAGCCACAACAGGAAGGATAGCCCGATGGCTCATAATGCTGTCAGAATTTGACATATCTTTCATCCCATGAAAATCAATAAAAGGACAAGCCATTGCAGACTTCCTAGCTGGCGGTCCAGAAGACGAAACCTTATATTCCAGTCTTGATTTTCTAGATGAGCAAATACTATACATTGAAGCAGAGATGACCAAGTTGCCAAGATGGAAAATGTGTTTTGATGGAGTGGTTAATCAGAAAGGAAATGGTGTTGGAGAATTAATCATATCTCCCATAAATGCCATCATTCCTATTGTCATCCGTTTATGTTATCCATGCACCAACAACATTGCAGAGTTTGAAGCTTGCATCATTGGCCTAAAAGCTGTTATTGACCTAGGTATCACAGAACTTGAAGTCTTCGAACGACTCGACTTTGTTTATCTTCTAAGCCACTGGAGAATGGTTTATTAGGGAGGAGAAGTTCTTAGATTATCATGACTTCTTACAAGCTTTGTCTAGGAATTTTGAATACTTAAGATTCAATTTGGTAGCTCAGAACAGAAATCAGTTTGCAGATGCACTAGCCACACTTGCCTCTATGATCAACATGTCTCATGAATCTTTGATGAAGCCTATGGAAGTCCAACAGAGATCAAAACCGGCCCATTATCTTCTGATTATAGCATTAAACCCAAATAGAGAGCCTTAGTTCTTCGACATCAAGAAATACCTTTAAGATCAGACATTCCCCTTTGTGGTCTCTAGAAATGATTAGTACACCTTGAAGAGATTAGCTACACACTTCATCTTACATGGAGGATCTTTATACAAGAAATCCCCTCATCATGTTCTATTAAGATGCATAGACAAGTTTGAAGCAACAACTATTATTGAAGACATCCACAGTAGAGAATGTGGTCCACACATAAATGGGCTCATGCTAGCCAAGAAGATTCTATGTCTGATTGTTGGTCAACCATGGAAGCTGAATGTTGTAACCATGTAAAAAGATGCTACACTTACTAGTCTTATACCAATCTCATCAAAGCACCTTCTTCAGAACTACACAACTTACCTACCCGTTGGCCATTTTCCATGTGGGGTATCGATGTGGTTGGGCCCATACCCAGAAAGCAATCAATGGACATCAGTACATCATAGTGGCTATTGACGACTTCACAAAATGGGTGGAAGATGCATCCTTATCCACAATCACAATGAAGAACACCGCAAGGTTCATAAGGACATCATTTGTCGATATGAGGTTCTTAACAAGATCATCACGAACAACACCACAAATTTTGTAGGAAAAGATCTCCAAGTGCTTTGTCAAAAATTCAAAATTTAACACCATTGATCTTCTCCATATAGACCACAGATGAATGTGGTGGTAGAAGCAGCCAATAAGAATCTCAAGAAGTTCCTTCAAAAGATGACCACAAATCATTCCAATTGGCATGAAAAGCTACCATATGCATTATTGGAATATCGGGCATCCATTCGCACTTCCACATGTGTTACTCTATACTCCTTGGTCTATAGAACATAAGTTGTCCTACCCATTGAAGCAGAAATTCCCAGTCTCAGAATCTCGGCCGAAGCACAAGTTCCAAAATCAGAATGGGCACAAACTCAACATGATCAGTTAAACCTCATTGATGAAAAGAGATTGCAGACAATCAGTAATGGATAAGCCTACCAAAGGCATGGCAACCACTTTCAACAAAAGGGTTAGGCCCAGAGATATAAAAGAAGGTGACCTCGTCCTAAAGAAAGTCCTCCCACATGAACAAGCAGCCTGAGGACAACCACAACCAAATTATGAAGGGCATTTTATTGTCAAAGAAAAGTTATTTGGTGGGGCCTTACTATTAG
>JAOXJP010047568.1:0-16159 GCA_025762735.1 Platanus orientalis
GACCCCTTAAGACAGATAATTCTAAAGAACCCCTGGCCAATAAAGGGCCTTATTACAATGAAAACTCCTAAGTCTATCCATGGTCTCCAAGCTTCTTTTTGCGAACATGATATGCTCCCACATCAAACACACTTGGGGAACTAGGTACAAGTCCACACAATGCATACACACACGCACAACACTACATTCAGTAAAAACTTCCACTGGGATTCGAACTCGCGATCAAACCTGCTCTGATACCATGTTGACAGTGATTTAACCAACTCTCCCAAAACCTTAAGGTGGTAGGAGATACACAAATTAATATACTTCAACAATTTGGGCTCCACATATGCATGTAATCAAAGACAACAAACAGTGGAAGGTGCTTTAGTTATGAAAGATTCTTCTTGAAGTGTTATGCTTGCAGTTAAATGTATCAAGGGCAGCTTAGGTATCTTCTGTCATTTTAGATTTACTTGCCTTCTAGTTTAAGCAGGAACAAGAACAATTGGATGTCAAGTTAGCTGAAGTGTCAAAGTGCTGAAATAAAAAGTTCATAAGGATGCATGGACAGCTGAGACTTAGTCTCATTGGGTTTAATTACTTTGGCTCATACATGGACAAGAGGGCAGAAGAAATCCAGCAATTGTATTTTTGTGTGATCTAGTTAAAGAAGAGCCCTTGTGTTCTTTCTTATTTTATTTTGTTTGGTTTATGCTTTCTGCTCATGACAAGGTATTTTAATTTTAGTTGATGCATGGAGTTCCTCCCTAAAGGAATAGCCATCTTCATCTACTTCTCTACATTCCATTCTATCTACTTTTATTTTTGATGGATAACGAAGAATTTTATTGCAAAAGAAAAGAGAATGTATAGAAAGATACAAAAATTACTGACAAACCAAATATATCAATCAACAATCCAGCATAACATTGCCAATAAGCTTTTCAGCTAAGCCAACTCCCCATCTAGCAATTCTATCTGCTGCCTCATTTTGAAATCTTGGAATGTGAATTAGAGAACATCCAAGAGCCCTTACAAGGGCCCTAATTTCTCTTATGAAATGCACCAATTTTCATGTCCCCTTACAAATCCCAGCTCCTTGAAATTCTATCCTAAAGGGGGGGTGAATAGGATTAGTCGCACTCTTTTTGTTTACTTAGTTTTTTTTTTACCTACTTTACCAATCTTGTTATTTTGTTTAGTAATTGATGTATGTAGGGTCAAGTGATTCAATTATTCTTTTGAGAATAATTTGATTAATACTTAACTTAATTAACATACAAGGATGATCACAGATGCAATGATAACAATAAGCACAGAATGAAGAGATCACACACAGCCACAAGACACTGTATTTATAGTGGTTCGGCACTAAGGCCTACGTCCACTCCTAAAGCTCAATCTAAAGCTTCCTGTAATTTTATTCAGATTGACAGACAATCAAGGTAAGATTCACACAAAAACCTTCTACTTGCTATACAAGCACTACCTACATTTTATGTCTCCAAAGAGTGCAATACTCCTTTGGGTGTCTCCAGCGGGACTTAAACAATAATCAATGTGATAAATACAATTTTATCTCATATACGTTGATGTTGCAAGATGTACCAGTTGTGGATGCTCTTATTTATGAGCTGATATGCCTTTTCTTCCATAGACTGAAACGCAGTAGAAATTTGCTTTTTGATATCTTGTGATTCGCCGGTATCCTTTCAGTGGATAACCAAGACTGTCTCCTCTTGGGATATATAATGTAGGAAGCTTAGAGGGAGATCACACACATTTATTTTTAGCAATACAAGATCAATCACTCAATATAAACTTAAGCTTACCGGCTTTCAAACTAGTCGAAATTTTTCTTTTGCGTAGATGTCTCTCTTTTGAACCTAGGGTATTATTACTCTTTTATAGAGCTAAGCCTAGTCTTAGTCCGTAGGATTAGAACATTTTTTAACAAACAAGTATTGGGAATTCTCGAATTGGAATCTCTAAAAATAGATGTGATTTTTCTGAGATTCGCGAGCATGAACAATCATGAATGTGTAATCGATCAGGCTCTGGAATCACAACTCTTAGGAGTTTTCAAAATGGCATGAAACTTCATTCATGATCATCGATCACAGATCTCGTGATCGATTAAGGTTTGTTTTTTCTGAATTTTTATGCTATGCTCTTTTTGGCTTGGTTCTTTCTCTCCCAATGTATTAGGACCAACATCAATACCTTAAGACCCATCTTACTACCTCACACTCCCGTCTTGGGTTCATTTCCAAATGTTTTAGTGCATTGTCCATAGTGTGGGTATTTTCCAAGGTTGTGCTTGTCATGAGCATCCCTTGAGTTTTTGTCTTTGGTATGCTTCATTTTTGGCATCCTTGCAACGAGTCTTCTTCTTGAATTTTGGTCTTGTTTCCCACTTCCTTTGATTTGTCACTGTTTTGATCTATAGGTCCTTAGTCATTCAATATCTTCTTCCTTGTAAGCTTGGAACTCTTTCTTGGACTTGACATAGTACATTACAATTCATTTGTTTTGACCATGGGATTGACAATTCTTTTCTTAACACCCCCAACTTACTACCACTACAGAATCCTCTTCCACCATATGACCATGAAGATCATATGTTGTAATTCACACAAACCCTCAAGAAGGCCCAAAACTTCTGCCTTAGTTGAGTCACAACTCCCCAAGGCACCACCCAACACAAAAATAACATTACTCATGTGATCATGCACAATAAAACCAAAACCCATAGGACTTGGGTTACCCATTGAGGATCCATCAAAGTTAAGTTCCAAGATCCCACTAAGAGAATGCTCCCAATCTTTCAGATGAGACTTTTACTTAAGGGGGAATCGAGAATACAAGACACCCAATCTCTCATGAAATCATTTAAGGATACATCCTTGATATCCACAGCAGTCAATAGCTAAGAATCCACATCACATGAAATTGTGTCAATTACCTCCAAAGGATTCCTCTTCTTATCTTCAAAGGTTCTTTTGTACCTCTCTCTACTATTATCTTCCTTCTATCACATCAATCCCTCTTTGGGCCTGAAATATAGCTCATTCTTTGTGTTTGGAGTAGTTCGATTGTGCACATACATATCCTTAGGACCTGCGTTTGTTGCTAACTCCACCAGTGTCTGAATTTAAATGCTCTTGCCTTGCTAGTCCCAAGCCCAGATAAAGGAAGAGGGTTGTGCAATGTAGAAAGCTAGCATAAAACCCCACTCAAATCATTTAAACATGAATCTTGTTGTCGTACCTGTGCTTTTTTCTAAACTTTGAACCTTATCAATGGCCTTTGTTTTGGTCTATTATTGTAATTTTGCAGCATCATTTTAGGGTCTACTTTTCCCTCATACTGGTTATGCTCGAAGCAGATTTGAGAAGGAAGATAAAGGGTGATCCAAACACTTTCAAACCACATCACAAAGTCTTTTGTTTCAGAGCTAAGCCAGCTTTATTGTAAAAGGATTATCTTTAAAGCATGTTTGCATGGGTCATCAACTTTTACTTATCACTAAAAATTTTAATAGGTACCATCCACCTTTACTTATTACTTATTATTCTTCCTTATTTACTAAAATTTTTGGCAGTACCATCCACTTTTACTCCCCCCCCCCCAAAAAAAAATAAATAAATAAATAAATCAAACACACAAAAAATAGGGGGAAAAATAAAGCATATCTGATGATAGGAAACTCACGGTTGCTTCCATTAAAATGGCTTTTTCCAGTATGTGAATGGCAAGCATTAGCTTTTGCAGAAGACTTCTTTGATTGAGACTTTTTGTTATGAGTATGTAAATTATCAATTTCTTCAGCATTCCAGCTGCTTGTTTTGGTGTCCTCATCCTGGATAGATAATGCCAGATCTCATCCACAGCTAAATACTTGAAAGAGAATAAACATGTAGAATGCCAGAAAGGGTGAAAAAGTAAGACCAAGAAGAAATATCACTAAATTTATTTCAAAAAGTTTTGGAAAAAAAAGTGGTTTAGGCACTTAAATCCTGTCAAATTTTATCAAAAGCCACAAATAGGTTTACCTGAAACGACAGCTTAGAGGACCCACTCTTGAAGAGAAGATCATTTAAAGCTTTCTTTGCATCAGCACGCTTTTGACGTGTTGCATATCTGATATAATTCTGAATCCAAGGATTTTTTTGTCAGAGACACTTAAAAAAACAGTACCAGTGACTGAGACACTGGTTCAGGTGTAGCCATACAAGAAATTTAGATATTCATGAAAATTATTGATCAATTGAGGTCAAAATCACTCTGCAAATGAAAATTGAAAGCTTCAACTTCAAGAACATCTCTTTCATTTCAAAATGACACTTACATCACTCTGCAATAAAGGTAAGAAGGTAAATTCAACCAGAGTAAGAAGCAATGTCAAACAGTTCAATATGCATCAGAATGTGTAACATTAAACAGTATGCGTTACTGACTTTTGTTAACGAAAATTGGATGTTTCAAATCTTGTAATATTCTACACAGCATAATAATTGGACACAATATTAAGAGCCACTAATGAAAGAGAAAAAGATAATGAAAATCTCCATATTAACTCAAGTTACAATATGATAGTATGATTTAAGTGAATGCAATATGGCTAAAATGAGTCACTGGAAATTGGAAATTCAAATGGACTCAAGCTCAGGCTGTTACAAGATGCAAAAATTTTACTAAGGTGATGACCTATGTACCATTCCTACTGACTTGACTTAAAAAGTAAAATATTTCACATCTTGTAATATTTATTTTTAACATGGCATATTCACTAGACTCATTCCCAAGAAACACAAATACAAGATAAATTATTAAAATTTCCATATAACCCCAACTAAGAATGTTATATGACAAAAATGAGTCATTGGGAACCGCAAAATCAAATGGATTTGAGTTCGGGCTAACATAGTTGATACAGAATCTGACTCTGTAAGTGGCGCAGCTTATGTAACATTCCCACCAACTCAAACAAAGCCCAAGAGAATTGAAAACATCCAATCAGTAATTTCTGACATTTAATCATTGACCAAAAACATGACAATTCTTGGATTGTAATGCTTAGATGATTTAGCATGACCTCCACTAATACCAGAGATTCCAATACTCTTGTCTTCAACTATAGCAAAATGATGCCCACTCACGGAGAAATGTACTTTTAGGGCATGGATATGTTACTTGTGAAGTTTTTCAAGTGGTATTCTGATCAGATGGTGCTGTGGTTCCAGGTTATGCCAATTGGGGTTGTCAGAACTTGTTGCTAAGTTCAATGAACAGTGTTAAGTTAGTTATTGCTTTAAAAGCTACAGAAGTCACAAAGTAAAACATCAACTAGGCAGAGGAAGGTCAGGACGATTAAGATGGGCAAAGATGTGAGGGAAGTATCCAACACTGATCAATTATGATCTTCATGCAATTTAGCCCTCCTTTCTTCCCTCAACGGTTTTATGCATTGTGCCACCTTTGTACACTTCTTGTATTAATAAGAACTGGAAGCTGTTATGTTGGTTTTACTGAGCATGGCATAGCCACACTCTTCATCTACAACAGAGAGATTCCACTTGTGGGGCTGAAGTCCATTCAAAGATGATCTCAATTTCGACTTGTTTACATTTCTTGATCTTGTAAGAATGCCAGCGACCGTGTTGTTGTCCCTTTGTGTCACAAACTTCTCCTACGGTCCAACTTGTAGTCACAAGTTCAGAGTGGAATAGGGTCGGTAAGATCTAGTCATTCAACAAAGTCTCCAATGAGATACATTAGACCAAAATACACATGTTGCATTTCCTAAGCACTACAGTATGGGAGCATGAGTTCTGTATGGCTGAGATGTTTACTTCATTTTGAGTTTAAATTTAAGTTAATAGGCTTAAAAGAATGAGAAAGAATTTAACAAATATTTTTTAAAAGAAAGATCTGCATATGTTAGATAAGACTGGAATTTGAAAATATAGAAGAAAAGGGAAGAAAAATCTGTATTTGAGATGAAGAAAAGCAAAGTAAAAGAAAGTTGATGTTGCATCAATAGCCTACCAATTATCCTACTCTAGCACAAAAGCTTTTACAACTCATAAGAATGGGCTACATTATTAAATGTTTGAGATCAGACAAACTCAATGGAAGTTTTAATGAATTACTCCCACCACTTAATTTCTATAAGAAACAAGCAGACCCAAACCAAGAAAGCAATCATCACAAACAATGGCTATACAAATAAGCTCCCTTGATGAAATATAAAATCAGTTTTCCTCTAATAGATCAACATTATGTAGGTGTGAATTTTTACCAAAAGCTAGCCATTAACTTATTCAACAAGCTTAATCTAAGAGGATTTGGATTTGCATACCTTAGATGGTTGTGGACCTGTCCCTGCCACCTGCAAACACATTAAAATCCTATAAACTCACAGAAAAATCAAGATAATGTGAGGACAAGCAAGAGAAACAGAATCAAGATGAGAAAAGGTTAGTAAATATGTTACAACAAGATCAGAACAGGATAGCAAAGCAAGACTCATGTAACCGACTTCCAATAAATTGGGATAGGTTCTGATGATGATAAGGGTATGTTACAAACATATTAAAAGGCATAGCTAAGAATTGAACCTTACATTAACTAATGTAGAAGAAAAAAATAATTTATTGGAGGATCACAATTACAATAACTGAAAGTATGTTCATCAAAGAGAGAGAGAGAGAGAGAGGGGAAAGAATTAAAGAAAGTATGTTTTTATGCAATTAGAGAATTTTGACTCGACATTTGGTTGCTACAATTAGACTACAAGATGCAGTATCTTTTTTCTTTTTTTATTTGTTGGTAAGAGAAAAATACATTGAGAGGATAAGGCATCCCCAAAGCCCAATACAAACAGAAACAGCAAAAGGAACCCCAACAGCAATAACCAACTGCCTATATCCCAAAAACAGCATCTAACTTTAGCCTTGCTAAACACCTTAATGGACAGTTTAGCATAATTTTGGAAGGTTAAATTGTTCTGTTCCACCCACAATGACCAGAACATCACATGAAAAATCGATTTCCATGGCACTTGCCCCCTCCTAGAGATTCCCAGAATCACCTAAGAATCAACCACCATTCAGGACTCCCACGGGGCAGTCCAACATCATTGGCTACGGTGAAATGAACAAGTTGGTGGTTAACAAATTCCCCATCCTTTGGACACATAAGGCATATATTAGGAAGGATATGCCTTCTTTTCTTGAGATTATACAATGTTACAATACTCCACTTAATGAAGGACAGCTTGTAGGGCTGTTGAAGTCTTGGGGAGTATGGGCCCAAGGTATGGTGAAATATAGGCTCGAAACAGTCCACAAATAATGGTTCAAAAAAGATCAATCTGAGGTTTATTAAAATCTGAATCAGAAGTTCCCAGCAGAACAGCTAAACAAAGAGTTGAACATAGGGTGCTGTCTTCAGAAACTAACAATAGCAAGTAAATAGAACCCTTCATCCTTGCTAAATGCAATAGAAAGATGTAGACTAGGTAATAGAAGAAGAGGAAAAGAAAGTAAAAGAAGATAGACATCAACTACCTAGCTGTATGATGTACTAGGGAGGCCCAACCTCAATCTTAACCCAATCCCAGCTTTGAAAGAAAAGAATAATCTCAAACTGTATTCCATTCACTGGGATTGGGGTGTTTAAATAGATTACATAGTGATCAAAATTAGCAACTAGGCTTTAGACACAATTTAGAGACTCCTAAACTCTCTAACAATACTTGTTTTTAATTGCAATTTGCAAAGTACTACCTACTAATAAACTAAAGGATTTACTAACACTATAAACTAAATAAACTGATGCAAGAGCATTCAAGATCATCAAGAAATTAGAGGCAAACTTATTTAAGTGATGCAGCAGCCATCCATTGGTTGGACACCAACTACCCTCTTTGGAGGCCAAAGGTCAAGCCCAATGCAAGACCTTGGAAGAGGGCAAGCAGACCTTGGTAGTTTAGGCTTTTATTTCCATGTTTTAAGTGTCTTTTGATAGGAATTTAAATCCTGAAGGGCCGTTTTCTAATAAGGTTTTATGTCATGGGGATTTATTTGTAATTATTAGAAGTTTTAGATGTAATTTGAAATTTTAATCCATGGTCTAGAAGGGCTGTTTGACAGCCACTTAAGTAGAAAGTTTTTTTAGAAATCCTAATTGGATTAGGATTTGGAACGGGTTTTATTATATAAAGAACCAGCCAGCTACCTTGTTATTAGTTGATTTGGGAGTTATTTTGGCATCCACGAGTGGAGTTTTTTCCTCTCTTGTCTCTCTCTCTCTCTCTTCTCACAGCTAATAGGTAAGCCCTTCTCTTTCCTTTCTCCTCTATTCGATCTCATCCTTCTCCTCTCCTTTTCTTTCTTCTTTCCCTAATTTCTATTATTTCTTCTTGAATCTTGGATTTATTTATTGTTTCATTAAAGATTTACAAGGTTTTGAAATTCTTGAAATCAAGAATCCTTAAGATTCAAAGATTTCTTGAAACCTTAAACTGAACCCAATCTAAACCCCTTCTTCCCCAAGTTTCTACCTTTCCAACCCTAGTTTCGCTAATTCTATCCAAGAAATCCCACAAGAAACCATACCTATACCTGTCGGCAGTCCAAGAAACCCTTTTTTCTTGAGTTCTCTTTCCAAGAACCACTTTTAGACCTGTGGCTACCTCTCTTATCCTTTCCCCTAAAATCCTCCCCATAAAGATCCAAAACCCAATCCTAGTGACCCTTAAGGCAGCCCTTATTCACCCTACCATGTTCTGGAATTTTTCCAGCAGACCAAACCCTATATTTTCCCTTCCTTGCACACCCTATCAGTGATGAAGACATTGGGTCCAGACGCAAGTTCCAAGTCTACTAGAGGAGGCGCGGGAGAGTAGGACCCATGTTGTGGTTCGACTAGAGTCTTTTTATTATTTTTATGTTTTTATGTCTCTTGTTGAAGGGGGACACATGTTTGTGAGGGTACTTTAGTCTTTAGTGAGTTGTTTAGGATATTTTCGTTATTATTTGTAATTCGAGATTATTTTGAGACATGATACATTCGACATGAGGGCCTTTTGGCTAAACTTCTAATTTTTGTACTTAGCCCTAGCTGTGGAGCTCTTTATATAGAGCCCACAACCAGCTTTTATTTTTATGAAATTTTGAATATAGAGTCTTGAACGTGACTTCTTCTTCTTCCTTGTTTGTGTTGCAGGATAGAGACCCAAAACCCTGTAATAGGACTAGGCCCTCACCTAGTTTAACGCTGGTGGTGGAGACCACTCCCTCTCCTTGGGTTAAAGGTTCCATCTCCTTATTCTTCTTCTACTTTTTTCTAACTTTTCTTAATGTTTTATTGTTGTTGAACTGTGGCATCCTTGGAGAATCATCAATGAACAACTAAATTCTAAAGCTTTTGTTAATCCAACACTTCCAGGAGGTATTATTGTTCTAGGCGACACCCTACATATTTCCCCAACCACAGCTTGCTGATTTGAGGAAGTTGCAAGCCCCGGAATAATTCCCAAGTGTGAAACAGCATGTTAGGTGTTTCCATGAGATTGAGTACCACACACTCATGTTGAAGCTTTGTTTGAAGCAGACTTTCCAAGGTGATATACGTCTCTAGACGATACTATAGGAAGCCTTCATCAATTGAAATTTAAAATTTAAAAAATATTATAGCCATTGGAAGACAACCTAGATGTGAAACAGAGACAAACAGGTCATCTTGGGAGATTGAACCCTAGCTCCTAACAGTGGGTGTTTTGATCAATTGGAAGCATCTTGGGTACTTCAAACCCCTAGACGATCCTATTAGAAGCAAGAGGCAAGGATTTATTTCACTCTCTCATCAGTTCTAGTTGAAACTTCTCATACTAGGCGTGAACAGGTTATAAAATCCTCTTGGAGTAGTTCGACTACCAACACCTCAATCTTCTGGCTTTTGGGAACCTGAGTTCCCTAGTGTGTGAGGGACTCCCAGGCGTCACCAAATCAGTGTGCATCACTTCCAAAAGTCTGCTCTATGACAAACCCAAGCTAGGGTATCTTAGAGGTTGGTGGCAACACCAAAACAGCACTAGATTTTTGGACTTCATCAAATCTCAATTTTTCGACTTCTTTGATTATGTAAATTGATTGCCTTATTATCTAAAGACATCACTGTGGTGGATTTCAAGAAAATCGGGTCCTAATCTCTCTCTTTGACTCCTCTTTCAAATTCCCTAAAAGTAACGATTATGTGGACTTCATGGCATATGGTTTGGAGTTGAATTTTCAATTTTCAATCACCTTAACCCTACTATCTAAACCTAAAACATATAATAAACCTATCTTTAGACCTTTCTAGCTATTCTTTGAGTTTATTGGATTGTTCTCCTTTATTATGGCCTAATTTAGACACTTTTTTCGAGAAAATTTTCAATTATAACATTTTATGGGCATTAACCCTAATTTTTTCCAATCCCTAATTTGGTTTAATGTTCGAACACATTATTTAGGGCTTTACTTATTTACTATTTTGTAAACCCTAATTCTTATAATGCATATTGAACTAAATTTAAGAACTGCTTGAATTAGCATGAGAATTGTGCAAGTAGGAATTTAGTTTATTTCTCTTTATTACTTTAGTAATTTTATTCCTATCTCTTGTGCACATACTCACTATCCGACATGCATGTTGTATCAATCAGTCCCCAATTTTTGGTTTCTTGATAGCACAAAAAAAAAAAAAAAAAACCCAAGTTTTGGATCCATCAACCCTCCTTATCCTCTATACAACCCCAACCTGTTGGCATCTTTAATTTAACCCATTGTTTCCCTCTTAATAGTCCCTAAGACCAGCCCTCAAATAGCCATTGTTTTCTTATTAAACAGTCCCACGACCTTCCTTTATTCTAACCTATTTTAACCATTTTCTTTAACCATAGCTTACCTAATACCTTTCTTCCCATTCTGCCAAATTGAAATCCTAATTCTACTTCCCTAAACCTAATCTCTTTACTATTTTAGAATAATAAAATTATATATTCCTTTTAATTGTTGTAGGGTTCTTTCCAATGGTAGCCCTACACCAGTAAGGTAATAATCCAGCTAGTATGTGTGGCTCATGGATAGTTTTGGTTAGTCTTGGTTCTGAAGTTAAGTCTTTTAGTAAGTAGGTTTTAGGATTTAACAACTAGGGTTTATTTCAAGGGTGACGTAATTCTATATAAAAGGTTCCCCTACCTATGTAGCAGATTCTTATGAAGAAATTTTATTAAAATCCTAAGTTGATTCTTTTTCCTACGGTTGGTGTTGTGAGATCTCATATAAATAGTTGGTGCTGCTACAAAACTAACGCGGACAACATTACGCGACTTATTTATGTGCCACCACACAAGAGAGCAAGGTTCAAGTCTTGTGTTATGTATAGATTGTTTTAATTATTTAAGGGGTGGGTTGATTTTGTAATAAGGCTAATAGTGCTATGGTTAGTTTAGTTCTTTTGGGTTTTTAATTGTAATCCCGCTTTTCATTTTGGACCCAATTTTTCTACGGCCAAAACTTGAGCTTTTTTTACTTGATTTTGGTGTCATTAGACAGGTTATTTAGTTACCTTTCTAACAAGTGCAAGATTGTACAAACCTGAGGTGATTTGGGAAAGTTATGACCAAATTACTAAGAGGATGTCAACAAAAATGGTAAATAGTATTTTTTACAAAGTTTTTAAGTTTGAGTAGTTTTGAATTTTAGGAAAGTTTTTTTTTTTTGTTTTAAAAAACTTGGCTAGCAAGTTTAGGATTTTTAGGAAGTTTCCAATTTTAGCAAGTCTCTAATTGTTTAAGTTTGTAAGCCTATTTAAAGGCAACCCCTCCCCCACAATTTTACAATGAAGAATAAACAAATTTTTGAAGATTTGGGTGTTCTCATGGTGTGGCTATAGCCATGTTCTCCTCTCCAAGGGTTGATGCCATCTCCTAGGCTCTCCTCTTCTCTCCATGTGGGTTGTAGCACCCTAGTGCACTTGCGAGTATCCACCTCACCCTCCCTCTTTCTCTAAGGCATCTCCCTTATCTTCTTTTCTTTCTACTTTTTTCTTAATTTTTTATTCCCCTCTTTTTTTCTTTCCCTTTTCTTTTACTTCTTCTTAAACCTCCATTAAAGAACCATCAAGTTTCTGAAATTCCATGATTTAACCCATCAATTCTTGTCGGAATTTAATGCAATTTTAACTATAAAACCCTTGAACACGTAAAAAATGGTCATAAAATTTTCAAAATTTTCTGATGCATTAGAAGGAGATTTTAATAAATTTCAGATTTTCTGTCCAAGCTTACAAAAATACCCTTTTGGGTTCTTTTCTTATATATTCTCCTTTTTTTCTGTTCTAACTCCTTATCTTCTTTCTGTGATTTTATTCTCTAATTCTTAAATTTTCATGGCTACTTGTTTATTTCTAAACTCTATTCTTGATTTACTTGCTTCCACATCCTTTATTTTAATTTATTTAAGGGCCTTGGAATTATTCTACAACAATTTTTTGGTATATTCCCATCATACTACATCAAAAACCTAGTTGGTGCTGCTACAAAACCTGTTAGCAATTGGTTTTGCTAACAACCAATTGGTTGGTGCTGAATGGAATTTCTTTTACGTGTCTCTCCTTCTATTACTTCTTTAACATCATTCATAATCTCTTTTTTGATACCATAATTCTGGACAGCAATTTGAATTCTCTAAATTTGAATTATCAATACTCGTCCAAATTAATTGAAAATTTATTATTTTATTGTTGACTTCCTTAATTGTTTGTCTATCAATTTATAAAATATTCTGAATTGTTTACCCTATTCTATTAAGCTCTTTTAGTTGATGTTCTACTGGATTCCCAAGTACAAACCTAAGTTTTAAAGAGTTTGTATATGTTTGCTCATCCATTAAATCTTAAAAATTTTATTTTCTTCAATCATAAATCTATTTCCATATAAACTTTCAGACCATTCTAACATTCCTAAGCCTGGTTTAAACTCATCCAAAGTTCTGTCCAGATTTGAGGTTTTGATTTATCCACTTGTTAAAACCGTACTAAACCTATTCATATGGGTTTATTTCAGTTTTTATTCAGATGTTCATTTGGACCCATAAAACATAGGACTTTTGGGGCCTAGGCCATCCAACATCATAAACCTATTGTTAAGACTTCATAAAAACATATCAAATATAATTTACTAAAAACTCTATTCCTGTCACATACTGATATCCCCTTAGTAATTTGGTTATAACTTTTCCAAATTACCTTGGATTTGAACAATCTTGATCTTGTTTGGAAGGTAATTGAATAAACTTTTTAAAGACACCAAAATCTAGCCAAAAGATGAAGTATTGACCTTGAGAATTTTTTACTAAAAGAAAGTTAGGGGATTACAACTATAAATAAATAAAAAACCTAAAGTAACCTCGGTTTTTAAGCCTTATTACAAGAAGATCAAAAGTTTTGATATTTTACCCAAACAAAACATGACCCATTTTTTAAAGCAAAACATCATATGACATTATGACCCTTGAGAGATGTCCATCACCCCTTTGTGGCTATCTAAACGAAGAATTGGACCTTGAAGCCCCCCCTCCCCAAATTGAATATCATAGAAAGCATAGCAAAACTTGACTGAAAATTAACCATACTTTGTCCAAGTTTTGCAATCCACCCTGATAAGGGCATAATGATCGAGATGGAGTTCGCAGTTATTTTAGTTGATTTTGTTTATTCCATTTAGTTTTTTTAATTTTATTGGTGTCTCATGTAAAGGGAAACACAGAATTTTGAGGGTATTCTACTCTTTTATTTGGTTAACATGGTATTATGTTATTAATTTTAGTAGGGAGGGAGGGTATTTTAGGTACATGAGTGTAGACTTAGGGATATTTTAATCCACACAAGGACTTTATTATGTAAACCTAACCGTGGGACTCTATTATAAGAGCCCACGACCAGCACTTTTGATGTTATGCAATTTGAAGAAGAAAAAAAAAGTTAACATGATGTGCTTCTTCTTCCTTGCTTGTTCGCAAGCTGGAGACCTTCAAAACCTTGAAATGGGAGTAAGCCCCCACCTAGTTTAACGTTGGTAGTGGAGACCACTCCCTTGCCTTGGGTTGAAGGTTCACTACCTTTTCTTTCTTTTATGTTATAAGTTTTCCCCAGGTTTTCTTTTGGCTGAAATCTATACGTGTGAAGTGAAGATTCAATCCCAGCTCTCTATATTTGATTTTCTGATCAGGACATCGCTCCCAGAATAGTTCCAAGGCATGGGCGACACAAATTCTAGCAAACACTTGTTGAAGTTTTCAAATTTGAAGGAAGACTATGGACTGGTATTAACTATAGGCATGAAACAGGGGTGGAATAGGCTTTAGGAGAATGACTCATGTCTGCTTTAGTTTGGTTTTTGGGTTGGTTTGACTTCCTTGAGAACCTTTAAACACCTGTACGATCAAGCTTGAAGTACCAGGCTGACCCAAAGCTCAACTAGAAGTGAACCACAGCAAGATTCCTCCATTCCAGGCGTTAAAACAGGTTGTTGAGATATTTTGAAGATTGAATATCATCATCACATGTGCGAAGGTTTGCTAGATTCAACTTTCACAAGGCCTCCTAGACTCATGTACGATCCATCCTCTAGCACCTATCCAACTCAGCTTTTAGTTTTTGAAGTGTTTCCATATTTGAAACTCCATACCAGGCGTGAATAGGACCACAAGAGCACCTACACGATATTGGCTCCTAATCACAGACCATTAGAGTTTTGATTAATTGGGTTTCTCCAGGATCTTCTCAACCCTTGGGCGATCCTAGCTAGTGGGTCCAACTTCAGAAAAATTTCAAAAATAAATAAAAATCCAAGCAGTGGTTATATGGGCAGGCGGCACCTCTTCTATAGGCCTAGAAACTTTGAAAATTTTGGAAATCCCCAAATCGGATTCTATGCCTGGGAAATTGATTACAATCACTATTAATAGCATCATGGAGGTGTTCTACATCAAAATTGGGTATTGGTTTCTCTCTTCTATCTCTACCTTCAAATTTCTAAAAGTAAAGACTTTTAACATATTGTGGTATATGGGTCTGGATCTGAGTTTTCAATTTCTTAGCCTAAACAAATCAGCCATAAAATATTATGATTGCCTAAATATATTATTAAATCCATCTTTAGGCCTCTTAGACTATTTCTAAAATTATTTGGGTTGTTTCCCTTGATTTTGGCCTAATTTAGGCATATTTTTGGAAATTCCAGCCATAGAATGTTTTTGTTTGGGCCTTGTTTAAATTTTCCACATCCCTAATTTGACTCAATAATCAAACATATTAGCTAGGTCTTTAATTTTTTTATTATTTTGTAAGCCCTAACTCCTCCATTGCATGTTGAGCTTAATTTAAGAACTATTTGAATTAGCATGTAAACTTGCAAGTAGGAACCTTGTTTATTTTTCTTCATTACTTTAGTAATTTTATTCTTATCTCTTGTGCACACACTCACTACCCTATATGCATACTGCATCACACCCTCTCATTAAAGATCTGTTATTGATCAAGAATACTAAAAAGCTGAGCCAGTTGATCAACTCCCAACCATTTGGAGATCTCTGGAGTAGTACACACCATTCCCCTCCCCTTCCCTTGAGGATCAATAATCAAACCAAAATGGTTGTGGTGCTTTCGCATAAAAGAAGAGAACCTTTGAAGGAAGATTATAGCGGCTATGTATGGTTTGGAAAATGCTTGGAAATCAAATAAGGTATATTGGACTCATTGTTCAAGCTGCTAGAACGGTAAGCAATAAATGTCAAGGTTGTGGCAAGTGCAAATACCTTATTTTGGAAAGATAGGCGGTGCTCCTATTGCCCGTTGAAAGTTGAGTTTCCACAAATTTTCAGCATTTGCTTGTAATCAGAAGAACTTGGTGTTAAAAACAAAAACAAAACAATTGGGACCAAGAAGTCAAGCATTGATGGTCCTCTTGTCTTCTTCTAGTATAATCTTGCTCCTCCAAAGTAAACTTATGAACATGTAGATTTAACAAGTGATCTTCGTAGGGCGGGCGGCCCAGTGCACGAGGCTCCCGCTAACGCGGGATCTGGGGAGGGCAAGATGTACGCAGCCTTACCCCCATTTC
>JAOXJP010047579.1:0-16159 GCA_025762735.1 Platanus orientalis
TCATTTTTTCGACGCTGATGTATTAACCCCTAATGTCAGTCTCACCTTAGGGTGACTTTAGTGGTCTCACCAAATTTGAGGCGCATTTTGATTCGAGGGGATTTGGTACCACAACTTAAAAAGTGCCTAAAGTTGGAATGACATTAAGGCTGACACATCAGCATCAAAAAAGTGATATACACTTTTTGGAGGGATGCTTTTCACTTTTTGGCATTGATGTATCAGCCCTGATGTCATTCCAACTTTAAGCACTCTCTAAGTTATCCTACCAAATCCGGAGCATGATTTGATTTTGATGGGTGCCTTTTTTTCTTTCATTTGAAAACTGCTTTTACAACTGAACCCTTTGCACTCAACCTTTGTGTTAGGACATGGTAAGAAATACAAAATAATGGACAGAACATTTGTTCCCAACTCCAAACTTTTACCTCATGAGATTGAAAAGATGCACTCAAGCACCAGTCTGGAATGTGGCCATTATACAAACGTGTAGGACTGCGATCATGTATATCTTGATGCACAGGGTGGACCCAGGTTTGAATCATCTCTGGTCTGAACGAAGATATACCACGCTAAACTAATCAACATGTGACACGATGCCTGACAAGGATATTTTGTTAAATACATATGGTCAAAGGAGGATGTTATAATAAATACATTTTAAATAAGTACATGTCTTTGCATCAAAAAACCCTTTGTGGAGCATGTGTCGTCGTTTGTTGGAGGTACTGGCATGGTATCTCTCCATTCAGACAGGAGATGATTCGAACCCAGGTTGACCCCAGTTGTGTCATGCCTACTCAAATTAAGGGTCCAATGGGGACTCAGTAGGGAACAACATGTATATATAATAGCTGGCCTGATATCAAGTGTGACACCCCCCTGATGGGACACTCAGGAGGGGGGATCAAAAACCTCCAAAAAGTGAATTGATTCCGCCCCCGAGTGTCCCATCAGGGGGTGTGGCGCATACGATTTCATCCCATCCAGCCTACAAAAGTCACCTTAGCCTTTGGGTCGGTGGACCTAAATGCGCCGACTTATTCAAGTCACAAGTGGACTCACTAAAAATTTCTACCATACATGAAACGAATTGGAGGAATGACCATTTTAAATGTAACCAAGGAACCAACATCCAACACTAACAGACCTCATGGTCACATGTGCAGCGTGGTGATGAATGCTGTAGATCCCAAATGATGAGCTTCTGATCCATGCCTCCTGTTGCCGCCCGAGGGAAGCTGTGATGCAAAATGATATAGAGAGAACTGATATGGATACTCTAGGCTACAAAATTCAAGAGTTAAGAGTATATAAATTTCAAAGAGATATAAATGTTAGTTGAGTATGTGTGCTCATGAAACCCATACATTACTGCAAACTTCTCTTTTCTTTCTTCTTTTTTTGATGGATAAAAAGAGAAAACAAATCACCAATAAAAGGGGCAAGGCAACCCTAAAGCCACTATAGGACCACTATAACAAAAACACCTAAGAACAACCAAAAAAGAACAAAATGCTCTTTAAAAAATATAGAGGATCCGCTCCCCAGAAACCTCAGCAAGGAAAGGCCAAGATCCCGCCCCCACGCCCCAAACACACCTCAACCCAGCTCTATAATGAATAATCTCCCTCAACTTCCTCCCTAAATCCACCATACTTACCCTCTTCTTCCCCTTTACTGTAAAGTCTACATGCCGATTCTGCATGATCCTGC
Organism: Platanus orientalis; assembly: GCA_025762735.1. Lineage (NCBI taxonomy): Eukaryota > Viridiplantae > Streptophyta > Magnoliopsida > Proteales > Platanaceae > Platanus > Platanus orientalis. Next base: position 1,717 of record JAOXJP010047579.1, read on the forward strand.
AAAGCTTATTGTTTCTTCTTAGCCAAATCAACCACATTATCACCGCCAGCACCATCGTCCAGAGGCTTTTGCCTTACCACGATCAAGTGAATGCCCTTTTCTTCCAAATCCTCAATAACACCGTCAAGTTGGGGGGAATCACCCAACTCTATTGAAAACCTTACCAACTACATACAATATTAAAATATCTTTTGTTTGGGAGGAGAAAAAAAAAGTTAAGAAACATTAAACAAGCTATTCCGCTTCTGGATAGCCTCCCGTTTTCTGTGACTGCTGAAAAGAGGCTGTTGCATTTCCAAACATTCCACACTAGGCAACAATAACAATAATTTATGCATGTTGGATACATAAAAACATAGAACAATCAATTTATTGTGAAAATTTAATGTCATTTTCTTTTCCCATGATTTCCATAAATCAAACTTCCCACCAAGCCTCATGTTGAGGCGGTGACCTACACGACTCTCAAATTAGAGTCATTTTTTTAGCAAGTATCTTGAATTGACATGGTGTTGGACTCTCACACGAAACTACAAGTTCCGTCTTGGTTGGTTTTGGATACTTAGGGTTTCTTAAACCATTGTTTAGAGGTTGAATGTGGTTGGGTTTTTTTTAGGGTTTCTTCTCTTATAACCTAGGAAATAGGGTTTAGGAAGGGAAGACAGCCGCAAAGTTCTTGTAACATCTGGTTTTACATAGTAAAAGCTCTCTTGATCGTCTTTGTTCATTGACGTAGGTTTTAAGCTGAACCATGTTAAATCATCTTGTGCTTTGTGTGTGTGTGTATTGTTTGCATTAATTTCTTCTTCTATTTACTGTTAAGTACAATCCAAATCTAGGTTTCCACACAACAAATTGATATCAGAGCCCTACGTTGTGATTGAGGTGTTTTGACATGGCGACAAGGTACAAAGTAGAGAAATTTGAAGAGCATAACAACTTCAGTCTATGACATGTGAAGATGTCTGCATTATTGGTTCAACAAGGATTGGCCAAAGCGTTGCTGGGGAAGGAAAAACTTTATGCGGCGATGAAAGAAGAAGAAAGGGAGAAACTTGACCTCAAGGCACTCAACGTGATTTAATTGTACCTGATCGATGAGATGTTGCGAGAGGTTGCAGAAGAGGAGTCTACGACTGGGTTGTGGCTCAAGTTGGAAAGCTTGTACATGATGAAATCTCTCACAAACAAGTTGTATTTGAAACAATGGCTCTATACATTAAGGATGAGAGAAGGTATGTTTGTGAAAGCGCATTTGGATTAATTCAATAAAATCATTATGAATCTAAAAAACATTGATATTAAGATTTATGATGATGATCAAACTATCAATGTTTTGTGCTCTTTACCTGCATTATATGAACACTTTGTTACGACCTTACTCTATGTCAAGGATACCATTTCCATGGAGGATGTTAAGACATCCTTGCATTATAGGGAATTAAGGAAGAAGGTATTTGGAGAAGATGGTGAGGAGCAAATAGAAGCTCTATTTGCAAGATGAAGAACAAAGGAAAAAGGTTTTAGAAGTGATAAATGTCAGTCTAAATTAAAGTCTAGAGGAAAATGTAAGATGTAGTGCTTTCATTGTAAAGAATATGGTCACATAAGGAGGATTGTCTAGAGCATTCTAATAGGAAGAAAGGTGATAATCCCAATACAACATTGGCAGAGGAACAAAAAGAGTGCATTGGAGATATTCTCACAGTCTCCAAAGGTATATACACATTTTCTCATGATGAATGTATATTAGATTTAGGTTGTCCTGTTCATATTTGCTCAATGAAAGAATATTTTAATACTTTCCAATAGAAGAATACAGGTTTTGTTTCTTTAGGTGACAGGTCTAGTTGTGACATCATGGGTATTAGAACAGTGAAGATCAAGATGTTTGATTGAGTGATTCGTACTTTGGGTGGTGTGGCATATGTCTTGAAGATATAAAAGAATTTAATATCCTTAAGCAGGTTGGACTCCAAGAGTTATAGGTATTCAGCTGTAGGTGGAGCCATGAAAATTACGCATAGCTATTTGGTCTTGATGAAGGAAGAAAAGTGTGGTGATGGTTTGTATCGTCTGATGGGGAATACAGTGATTAATAGTATTCCTTTGACTTTGAAGGATAGTTGGAAACGTAGTGCACAGAATAACTAGCGTCGGTGTAGGGTCTCTTTTGTGGATTCTGCAAAGAGAGGTGATGTAGGTTTCCAGGCAGTAGATGATGGTGAGAAGGTTCCTGTGATTGGAGATGACAGATTGAGGTCCCTCTCTGAAGTTGGCTAGACGAGCCAGTTTTGAGTAACTACACATATGCATTGGCTGTGTTTGATCGAATCAGATGGTGTCAAGACCGAATTGATTCAATGGTATATGTGCGGTGTTTTTTGAAGGTCAATGGTTGTTTGTGGTGATATCAATGTACGTGTCAAGTATATATGACCCAGAGTTCACTAAGAATGACAAATTTTGGTTTTCTCCAAGGTGGTTTTGGAATGTGAGCCAAGGTACAATGTGGTGCATGTCATTGGTTCTATGTCTTGTCAAAATACAGGTGTTCGCAGTATCTAGAGTTATCTTTTGAGGTTGTGTGAAGAAGATGAGAGTAGAGTTTTTGGTGTTATGTAGCTTTGGTAGAATTCAAGTCAAGGTGAAGATTTTTTGAGGCAATGACCTACACGACTCTCAAATTAAAGTAATTTTTTTTAGCAAGTTTCTTGAATTGACACGGTGTTGGACTCTCACACAAAAACTGCAAATTCTGTCTTGGTTGGTTTTGGGTACTTAGGGTTTCTTAAAACCTTGTTTAAAGGTTGAATGTGGTTGGGTATTTTTTTGTGTTTCTTCTCTTGTAACCTTGGAAATAGGGTTTGGGAAACGAAGGCAGTCGCAAAGTTCTTGTAATCTCTGGTTTTATATGGTGAAAACTCTCTTGATAGTTTTTGTCCTTGGACGTAGGTTTTAAGCTGAACCATGTTAAATCATCTTGTGTTTTGTGTGTGTGTGCTGTTTGCATTAATTTCTTCTTATATTTTTTGTTGAGTACAATCCACATCTAAGGCTTCCGCACAACACCTCATATATTTAGGGGTTTGATTGACTAACCTGAAACCTCTAAAAGTACCCATATGTTGATATCAAGATAATGGGTGAGGAGATGTGGGTCTGCCCTTCCTGTAATTTTAGCTTCTTTTTTTATTCAGTTTGTTGGTTGCCATTACCAGTAGTCACACGCCGTGGTGTTTATTCTACTCTTGAATTTCCTTGCACTACTAATAAATCGATTGTTGTCAATTAAAAAGGAAACATAAATGAATAATCGACAGTTGCGGTTGTCTAATTTGGGGGAGGGTCCTATGGTTACCAGTGCCGAGACGCCATGACATGAGACATGAGTGTGAATAAAGTACATGTTGGATCCACAGAATATGTATCCACTTTGCAAGTGTCAGTTATGATGGTTGGATGCTCGCCCATAATTTTATACATGGACCAAAGTCTCAAATTTAATTATTTAAATCTAATACCCACAAAACATACTAGGTAAAACATATATAGATTATAAACTGACATCAATACATATTATGGTTAGAAGACTTGATTGTATGCAACATCCAAAAAATGTACTTCCTATACATTTTAGATCTGTAATATATTATTAGGATTAGATATTTTCCTATTGCATTTCATAACCAAGGTTTACAAGTGTCGATGGAAATGTCAATCACTTAAAAACTAGAAACATGTCGAAATCAAACATGTGGTGCCCGATAACCGGTGGTAAGTAAAACCATTGGAAACATTGAGAAATGTTTTAAAATATTCATTGATATTTCAAGAAAGGATCAATGAAATATTAACTCATTTTCTAAATTATCTCAATATGTACTTTTTGATATGAATAATGACACCTTCTTTTATTTATTTTTATTTTTTATTTTTTTGAATGGATAATAATGGCACTTTATTGAGAAAAAATTGAATACAAATTGTATAATAAAATGGTAAAATAAAGAGGAAGCACAAAATACCCCCAGCAACAAAAAAAGAACCTCCTAACGATGACAACTAAGTGATGGGGATCAAGGACATAAAGTGAGCCTACAAGCCTAAGTAGGCCCCACCATAGATGCCGCATAAAAGGAGACAATGGAGCATTGGTTAAATTGTGTTGATCTCATCATTTCTTAAGTCCAAACAAATTGGTAACTTTTCATTCTAAAGATATTTTGGCACTTTTTAACGAGGTATTTCAATAATTATTTAGTCAAGAGTATTTTGGTACTTTTTCTTTCCATTGTGTTTTTAATATAGAATTTTCAACTTTTAATGTTGCATGTGCAACATAAAAATTAGAAAGCATCTTTCCTACTTTGGTTGGGATTTTTTTTTCTTAGAAGGATATGCAATGTTTTCCCATCTTTGTGGGTTTTTCTTCATATTTTTGTTGGGATTTCTTCTTTTATAAGTGGAGTGTTTTCTTATTTTAATTAGAATTTCTTTCTGATTATAAAAAAAAATTGTTTTTCTTTCTATTGTGGATGAGATGTCACTTTTAGAAAGAAGTAAAGTGTTTTTCTATATATTGGATGGATTTTCTTCATAATTTAGTTGGGTCTTCTATTTAAAAATCGGAGCATTCTTAGTTTGATTAGATTTTCCGTTTTAAGAATCATAGTACATTGGTTAATACATTATAACTTATAAATAAATTTTAAAATAATTTTAACATGAATAACTAAAGGTGAAGGGGTCATAATTTACAAGTCAGGTTTTTGACAAGTTTCTAGCCAAAAGGTAATTTCCACATGAGTTTGTTTCTTTTTGCAACGAAAAGTAGAAATGTGTGAGTGTTCTTTCCACGGGTCTCATAAAACAAAATCTGTTATATCTATGAGAAATGAGAGCGGATTGATTGATGTCTTTTCTTCCTCTAAGATCTTCTCTAGAATGTTAAAGTTCAGATGCCGTTTAGAAGAATTCAATGGTTGACACGTGGCAAAATAACAAACAAAATTGAAAAATGAACAGTTTAGTTTGTTGAGTTTTTTGGATACGTGTTGACCACTAAAATCTTCTGAAATTTAAAAATCTGGAGATAATCTCAGATCATTTCTTTCTCTTGTGTTTTCTCTTTGAAGAGTTTTTTCAAGGTAAGAAAACAAGGTTCTTCTTTAGGTTGTGAGAGAATGTGAAAATATAGGTTTTTCATAGGATTGAAAGAAGTGAGAACAAATAGTGTAATAGAGTTAAGGGCTTAGGTTCTAGGGTGAAAACTTTAATAGGTTTGTTGTGCATGAGTGTTTGGTGGAAGGGGATAGGCCTTGGGCTTGGTTCTTGGTGGCTTCATTTCATTGTGTGTGAAATTTGAGAATTAGTGGACTTTTGGTCTATTTCTCTTGTTCATGTTCCTAAATGTCAAAATGTGTTGGCCAATAGTCTAGCGAATAAGGAGGTCGTACGTCAGTCTTTGTTTTGTGAGAATTTTACTCCGGAGGATTGTTAGTAGGGCCTCTCCCAACCCTCCTTAGTATTGTATTTTATATTGTTTTTTTTTCTTCAATAAAGTTATGTTACCTATATATTTATATAGTGACATAGTTTTGAGAACTGGACCGCTCATCCAACCAGTAAGATAAGCGGTTTAGGTCTAACCGAGTCCGACCATCGGTTTGCATGGTCCAACCACGGTTTGCTAAAAAAGAGTAAAATATATTAAAATATCCAAAATAAGACAATTCATAATGCATTAGAAAGATAAAATATACATTAATATAAGTTATAAGCTTTTACCAAAAAAAAAAAAAAAGTTATAAGCATTATAATGCATTAAAAAAACCAGCAATCTCATGACTATTTCTAGGCAGATAGAGGCTTATAATGCAGAAAGTAAAAAGTTTTGAAATCCTCTATTACTAAAACCCACCAAGTCTAACAAACTTCAACTGAAAGAGACCCATTTGAAATGAAAAGGAAACAAATATGGTTGAAAGTTTATTACCAATTGACTTCTCTTTATCCTTGCGAAGATGCTCTTATGTTTTTCTTCTTTTGTTTTATTGAGATAGGTCAAGTGACTTGGTTCAATAACAATGCCTTGTTGAGTTCATACCCAGGTTCTAAAGATGAAGGTGAGAAGTACATTAAAATTAATTCATCTTTGCTCTTTGGAATCATGGAATAACCTCTGCGGTGATTGTGTATATCTCTTGAAAAGAATTACTCTTTCATAGCTCACTTAAAGAATCTAAATAGAAGGAACATTATGGAAACACAGAGAATTTAACATGCTTAAACTAGAAAAAGGTTACCTCTACTAACATTTATTTGCTTTTGCAATAACCGAACTGGGTCAGACCCTTCTAAACAAGCAGCATAAGTATCAATGTGCCATTCAATTTTACCAAGTTCTAATCCAAATTTTAAAAACTGAAAAAACTAGGAACAACCAAAAACCAAGGTTTTGATAACTCATATAAAATAAAATAATTTGTTGTTGCAGTTGGTGGACTGGTTGAGTGCCGCTACTTAATTCCTACCCCTTCTTTTACCTTCTTTTCGACTTTAACTTTGAAACTCCAACTCTAGTCATCTTCTCCACTTCCTTTTCCACAGTTTTTCTTTCGGTGTGCGTGCGTGTTTGAGTTGGGAAAGGAGACAGGGAAGTTGAAACGTTTGATGAACTTGGGAAGTGGGATATTGAGAGTTGTGTAGGGAAGGGAAGAATATGGAAAGGTTACGTTTCCAATTTTTTTCTTTAATATGTTACCAAAAAAACATTAAAGTGATAAACCGGTTGGTTTGAATCAAAACCCAGTTAGTAAAAAACCAGCCGGTTAGATCTGGTTTTTTCTTCTCTCCGGTTTTGTAAATGTGTCAAACCGGAAAGGTGCCCGATTCCGGTTAAACCGGCTCTGACCATCAGGTCCGGTTCAGTTCTCAAAACTATGGCCTAAAACCTTTGTATGCCAAAAACAGCATATAACCGGCAAAACCCGTTAAAACCAACTAAAATCGGCCGGTTTCTTACAAACCCAATTACAATAAAACCAATTGGTTTTGATTTTTCTTGCAAATTAAGAAGAAAAAAAAATAGAAATGTGTCTTTCCAAATTTCAATTCCACTTTCCACGAATTGTTTTAATTTTTTGGTATTTTATTATATTTTTTGGTATGTAAAAAATTTTAAATCCTGGTCATAAGCCTTCCAATGCATTATGATTTTTTTCTTATTTTATTTTTTGGAATATTATAACATTTTAGTTATGTGAAGCGAACTACGGTTAAATCATGCAAACCAACAGTTGAATCTGGTTGGACCTGAACCATCCACATCAATGGTTCAATGGCCGATCCGGTTCTCAAAACTATGGTTCCAGACATATTGGTGCACTACTTATGCACCAAGAGGATACATTTTATTATTCAAAAGAAAATATTTCTTTTTTGTAGTATTTTACTATTGAGATTTTTGTCAAACCAGACAAGAAGTTTGGTTAAATTGCCAAATAGTAAGGTAATTCAAAATATGATATAAAATGGACTTTTAAAGGGTAAGATTGTAGAATATAAGAGTCAGGTATGGTTATTAATTTTTTCTGTTCGTTTTATACGCTTAAGTATTTTTCAAATTTGCCAAATGAACCTTTTGCCAAAAAATCATCATGGACAAACAATACAACCTGTTCCTCTCTACGTTTTAGGAACAAATACCTCTCTATCTAGGAACTTTGAATATGTTCTAGAGATTTTAGCAATTAATTATTGGTTGCAATGGTTTGCAGAATCCAGGCTCCCTCTTCTCAACCATCACTAGCATCTCATGGGTTTGCTGGGTATTTCCCAAGTCAGTCACAGCTCAACAGTTAGGGTCACGCTTGAAGGGCCTAGGACTTGGGGCATTTATATTAGATTGCTTCCTTCCTGACCTCATTTCAAATTTCTTTGTAATTGCCAACGTCTTCATCGGCTATTTCTTTATCATCTACGTGTTGGTTTGGACTTATATGATGCTAAGATGTTCCCTATATACTCTTCTCACTTGTTCACAACCAAAGACTAGAGTATAACAAGTTTCAAATATACCTTGATAAGTACAAGGAGCAAGGACCAATCCATTTGACTATGTTTTTTGCTATAACATATGGCTTCGATTTCAACACCATTGCATCAACGCTCACGCATTTGTACTTGTTCCGTTGTGGTATTTTTTTCAGAGAGTTGTTGGTGACGTCTGAATAGGGTCCACTCAAAAGTAAAATATGAGGTTAGGGGGTAAACAAGTTATTATATATTATAAAAATTCATTTTGGGTAATATTTTATTTTATCTAATTATTTGATAGTTTCACCAAACATGGTTCAATTTGGCAAAAAACCCTTTATTATACAAGCCTCATATATTTTATATGAGTATATACCAGATAAGATTTGAAAATAAGAATTACAAAATTTAGAACAAACCTGACATAACATGATAATGGCTGTTGTTTGCATAGATAGCGCAATGGTTCACTCGGTGAGGCTTTTCTACCCTCAACGTAGGCAAATGCCTATGTCAAAGGGCGGCCACATCAGCATTAGAAGTGATTTACACACAGCCCTAAAAAGTGAAAATCACTTTCAGTGCTGATGTTTCTACCCACTAGACCATCGACGGACACAGGTGGAGGTTAGGGGTCAGTGCATAAAATCCTCACTGTGGTTCACTTACATCACCATCAACTAGAACCAAGAGAGCCTTGAGAAATGGAAAACTGTTGTAGCAAAAGCAGCCATTATTCCCTAAGGATTTGGTAGGACTACCTTAAGGCTAGTTTAAGGTAGGACTGACTTAGGGGCCAACACATCAGTACCAAAAAGTGAAAAGCATCCCCCAAAAAGTGTAAATCACTTTTTTGGCACTGATGTGTTAACCTCTACTGCCTTAAGCTAACTTTAGGAATCCTACCAAATCCTGCTTCACCATTATTAGGCTAGTTCTTGAAAGTAGTAAAAAAAAAAACTTTTTATTACACTAAAGCAAAGGGAGTAACCCTCCTTACGTTTAGAATTCTTTTTTTCCTTTCATTTTGAAACGCTACGTGGGCCTCATGTTGCTTCTTATTTTAAGTTGTTTTGTAAAAAAACATTAATTTACCTAGAATTTTTGAAATCCCACTTCAACCTTCTTATTAAACTCCCTAAAACTCTCAAAATCTCTTAAATTTCCATTCTCTTATTTGTTAAAAGACACATCTCTTATGTAACATTTCCTAATTACAACAATATTAGGCATTTTTTCCCTTTCTTTAGGAAAAGTCATCTCTTGCTATTGTTTACTTCTTTTTTTTATAAAAATTCTATTTAAGTTATGTTCTACCTGAACACCCTCTTTTCTTCCACACAAAGTTGTCCTCGTCTCCTCCTCAACTTTATTCGCAAACTACATTATTTCGTTCGATTAAAAAAAAATAAAAAATGAAAGACTTATTTATCGGCAAAATCCAACAAGTATGCATTTCTCTTTCTTTTCTGAAGTCAGTTTCTACCTTTTTTGTTTTTGTTTTTTTAATTTCTACTTCTTTCTATTTGTACAAAAAAAAAAAAAAAAAAAAGAAAACCTATAATAATTAATAAAAATAGGCAAAAATAAATATCCAAATATTATTTTGAAAATAATACTCCAACTAAATTTGGAACGGAAACTTACTTTCCTTCATGTCCCAAACCCAACATCTCCCACAAATCTACCCTACTAAATCTCAAACGTATTAATCTCTTTCTAAATCCTTCTTGTAAAATTGCCTCCCTAATTTCTCTCATTTATTTCTATTTATAATTATTTTTTATGTGATGCTCAGGCTTGCATGGGTTCACTCGCTAGTCAATAACTAAATCTAACAATTATTTGAAATTTTCAAGAAAGGCGTGTAGAAAGATAAAATAACAATTTGTCAAAAAGAAAGGGGGGTGAGGATAATGTGGACATTCCCAATGTTTTTTCTTCAAATCTTTCTTGAAATTGTCTTTCTTATCTTTCTTGAAACTCTCTCCTATCATAAAAAATTCTCTTTCTTATCTATTTTCATAAATCCTTTTTATATTTTTTCCTTCTTTTCTAATGTATACTTTTTCTTTTATCTAAAACATCCTCTCTCCCAAAATTCTCTCTTTTATCCTGTTCAAACGATTTGAAATTGTCTACAAGTGGTAAAGTGTGGCATTGTCTACCGTGCGATAAATACACCCAAAAAAGTGAAAAAACAAATTCTAACAAATTCTATGGGTTATTTTCACTTTTTGGAGGATGCTTTCCAAATTTTTTGGGGTACGTTGCACTGTAGACTAATGCCACACTTTACTGCATTTCAAATTATAGTAGATGATTTCAATTTACACATGTTAAGCCACACCCCTTACAGTATAAAGGGCATGCCTTTCAATTATTACTTAAATTGGCTACAAGGTTTTAATTTTATTAAATTATTTTGTGTTTTCTAAAGGGTGATGATCCCTTTCTTTTGCTATTACCGCTTGAGATGTGAAAAGCAACAAATATTGGCAAATAATTTTCTTCTTTTCTATGAGCACTTGTTTTATTCAGTTGTGACTTGTTGAATACATATAACACAAGAGGATGGGTAAAAGGGGCATTGAAAAACAAATATTTTTTAAAACCTTAAAATACACTATCTTTTTCCCATCAAGCTTCTTCACTCTCATGGCTATCTCCATCGTGAAAAGGAAAAAAGAAAAAAAAAATAGATTAGAAAATGTCGGTCCCACAAAGATCATCAACCAATAAAATAAGAATAAGAACATGTTGCCTTTGTACCCTTGACAATTGGTTTAATAGATTTGGTTTGATTTGGTTTAAACAAACCATTTCTAGATAAGGTTTTAATGAGATGTCATGAGATTAGGTATCACTCATACACATTTAGATAAGTATATAAGAGATTAAGATAATAATGGAAGGAGAGAGAAAATAGAAAATAATTCTCATCCAATTTGATGTGGGATACCTCTTCTTTATTTAGACTTATCCAAAGGGTGTGAGAGAAAAAACACACATTTATCTAAATAATTCTTGATATATGTGACACTCATAAATCTAGGGTTATGTTGGTTGACAAACCAACAGAACTCTCTTTACATACACAACTTTTCATGAGAGAAAGAAATGATTAGATTGTGTTGGTTGAAAAACCAACACAGCTCTTCTCGAGAAGTTGCATATTCTAAGATGACACAAGGAGTTGTGATATTTTCCAAACATCACAAACCTTTCCTCAAAAATCCAATATCCAAGAGACACCTTGTATTGGGTGTGGTCAATCATAACCATTTCATGTATTTTTACAAAAAAAAAAAAAAAGATTTATATGAGGAGGAGATCGATGTCCAAGGCAGTGGCAGCAAAGTTATGTCGACCTTGATAGAGGTCTTGAAGATGTCAAAGAGGACAAGGGAGTCCATGAGGAGATATTCAAGGAATTGGAGGGCAACCCCATTCTTCTACTTATTTTTCTTCTTGTTTTTGAACCAAGGGAATCCTTTAATACAAAGTTATAGCAATTGGTTTTTGGCATACCTAACCTAAAAGAAGTGGGATTCACACCAATTAGAACCAGCTCCCGAAGGTTAGGGCAGTGTTTAGTAATGTTAGCTCTCTTTCATTGTAAACCCATCCCCAAATAGCCAGATCACTCTTGTAAATAGGATAAAAAAGGAAAGGTGTTCATTGTCGTTATATATTCAAATCTGAAAATCAGCCATCCATTTCCCATCTCATCTTATTTTTTATGGGTAAAAAGACTAGCCTAGACAGATCTAACGACGCTTGGGCAAGTGCGTGAACTAGTTAGATTTGTAGGAGCGCAACTATCCAAGATTGGCAGAGAGATGTTGGATCTATAAATCCAAAATTGCACATTCTATAAAATCAAATATTTGACTTAATAAAATCAATCACCGAGTGACCCAAGATGTAGAAGTTTCATTATCGCATTTCTTGAAAATAGTCAATGCCTCCCACAAGATTGTGCAAGAGGTCTTGCTAAGCTACCTCCGGTATACAACCAAGCTTGGGATCAACTCCTTGCCTCTCATAGGGTTTGTTTTGCCTGGCAGAGACATATGATATCTCCTTTATAAACTTATTGTCCTTAGAGTTAAAACACGCATGAAAACTTGTTCAAATTTTTTGAAAGTTTTAAAAAGAATTTCTCCTTATCAAGTTGATAAACATACATGAAAATTGGGTCAAGAAGATAATGGTAGGTAGCACCATAAATTGAGATGAGGTTTTATAAAAACACACTTGGATTGAATTGGTTTGAATCCAAGGATACCAAACAAGAATTCTCCTGAAGATCCAAGGATTGAAATGGGTTAAATGTTTCTTAACACACCCAAAAGAAAGAAAAAAATAGAAAGAAAATAGAAAAGAGAGGCCTTCAAGTTGGAGGCCCTTGGATAGAGTAATTTGCATTGCAAGGTTTGTTTGATAATTTTATTCAGGTTCAGACCAAGACATAACTAGGTTTACCCCCCCACAGAAAGAGTGATCTCAAAAGACAAAACATTGGAAGGAGTGTCAACTTATATATTGTAATGCTTGTTGGTTCCCAGCCGATGTGGAACTAAGCATTTAAAAAGAATTTTAAAAAATAAAGAGATGAATAGTTAAATTTTAAATGGCTTCCGTTTTCAACAAGAGAGGAGAATTAGAGAATGTGAGAAAGAGAATCGGAAGAGGAAGAGAGAGAAACGAAGAGGGGTGAGTGACCCGAAGTACGGAGAGAGAATCGAAGAGGAAAGAAGGAGAGAACAAGAGATGAATTTGTGAAATGGAGGAGGGGGTTTGGAGTTGTTCCCTTCGGATTTGGTAGGAAATGCAAAGTGCACCTGGCCGGACACATCAGTGGAGGACAAGGCTGTCCTTGTGGCTCTGGAGCTGATGTCAGAACAAGAAAAGCATTATCGAGCTGATGTGTCAGCCCCAGTGCGAAGTGCATTTCACACCAAAGCCGAGGAGGAGGTCGGTCCCCCAAAAAGTGAAATGATACTTCCCCTCTGTCTTGTCTTACGACGTCGCACAAAGAGGGTCGGCGCAGGTGATATTCCCCCAAAAGATTAAGTCGGTGAAAAGAGTAAAAGATGAAGACGAAGGATGTTATAGGGGTTGAGAAAAATTATATTTTAATATGGGAAAGGATTGCGTGCTGGTGAATCAACAGGAATTTCCTGCTGAGTTTAATCACACCGTGACACGTATTTGTAAGAAAAAGGACAAAAAAATGAAAAGTGATTTACCAAAAAATTCGGATAAGTGACCTGTCCACAATTTCAGTCCATGGTTTGACATAAAAAAAAATAACAAACATTGGTTGTGCGCTTTTTTTTATTTTTATGCCAAACCGTGCTCTTAAATTGTAGACAGCTAACAGGTCATTAAGCAGACCGGACAGGATCCTTTTCCTAAACAGATGTGCACAGCCTGGTGAAGGTGAAGAACCGGATAAAAAGCGCAAAATGAACAGGAGCAAATTATTTCCCTAGTTCCCTCTCTCTGCTATTTTTTCTCTTTTTCTTTCTATTTTTCTCTCTCTCTCTCTGTATCATGGCTGCAACAGTTCCGATACTTCTCCAATCTCTTTCTTCATCACCATCTCCTCATCATCTCCCAAAGTTGGGTTACGTCAAAGAACTAGCTGAATCAGGCACTCTCACTTCTGTTCCATCCAACTACATCTTTTCCACCAATCTCAATGACCAGAAAGTCGTCACAGTAGAGATTCCCGTAATTGATTTCTCCCAGCTCAAATCCGGTTCTCCTGAGCAGCGTTCCAAGATCGTCGGTGACCTCGGCAAAGCATGCCAGGACTGGGGTTTCTTCATGGTAAGTCACCAGAAAAGAACGATCCCCACTTTCCGATTAACCCTCTTTTTTTTTGGTTGATATTGTTGGGTTAATTGGTGTCGTTGTTGCGTTTGATGAATGGCAGGTGATAAATCACGGTGTGCCGGAGAGGCTGAGGGAGGGGATGCTAAAGGCGTGTAAAGGTTTCTTCGATCTGAGGGAGGAGGAGAAGCGTGAGTATGATGGGAAGCACGTGTTGGATCCCATCAGGTGCGGCACCAGCTTTAATGTATCGGTGGAGAAGGTCTTCTTCTGGAGAGATTTTCTTAAGGTGTTTGTACATCCCGACTTCCATTCTCCCCCCAAACCCCCCGGTTTCAGGTATTACTTTTTGGATTCATTCTGGATTTTCTGCAACCGAAAGGATGTTCTGTCCAGGATGTACCGTTCGCCCTCATGTGAACAGAACATCCTATATTATCTTCAAAATTGTAAATGCTTTTTACCTGTTTTTCTAACCGAAATAATAATGTTCCGTCCAGATGCACTGTTTGGGGATGAAATTGTATGCGCCACACCCCCTTATGGGACACTTGGGGGG
>JAOXJP010047590.1:0-16158 GCA_025762735.1 Platanus orientalis
CACCCATTTCAAACCCATCCTAACCCTACACCTAAAATGAGCTAATCTCATCTCCACCCTCCATCTAGATATCTTTATAATAGATCCTAAATACACACTTGATATTGGGGCTATAAATAGCCTCAATTTCGTGCATAAGGGGGTTGGCAACAAAAAACCCTAAGACAAAACAAGAGAGGAAGAGGGAGAAGAAGGAAAAGAAGAATTTTTTGCAAACCCCAGGCCACTTGGATCCAAGGTAAGCCTAAACCCCTGCCAAACCATGTTTAATTCATTTATATTATCAATCACCATGTTGTTATACTGTCCAAATCATGCTAATTAGTTGCTTCAATTCCGGTTACACATAAAGGCTTAAAGCCTCTGTTTGCTTTGAATTTTGACCATGCATAGTGTAAAATTTATTGTGATTTTTTTAATAAGCTACTTGATCCCAAATTTTAGTATGATATGATAGACACATAGACCTACTTCCCTAATTAATTTTATGATTTTATGAGTTGTGGAAGGCCTCAAGATGGCCCCCCCAAACAGAATCTAAAATCTAGGTCTTGTATGATCTATGTCCAGTTGAATTTTTGTGGATTTTATTTTGAATTTTTTATTTATGATCTAAAGCCCAATTTTGGATATGTTATTCTTGTATATGTTTCCTATAATCATGCATAATTTTGCATTTTCTCAAAACCTTAAGGGCCCCAAATTCAAGAAATCTAGTTGTTGGATTTTCTCCTAGTAACTAACGCCTGAATTTTATGGAATTTAAATTCATGCGTTGCACAAACAGGCATCAAAAGTAAGATCAAGCATTGAGATATAGGCCCCACCCTAGGGAACCCTAATCTTCTCTAGGCCTGTCCCATGGCTATCCTAACCTCTGAAATCTAATCTTGTGTGAGAACACTCTGTGGGCCCTTATTTCTCTCGCAACACCTGAATTTAATGTTAGGCATTGAAAGGGAAATTCAGGCGTTAAAGTGGATTTCAGGCTTTAAGCATGGATTAAAAATCATTTTTTTATAAATTTGGTGAAGTGCGTGTGTAACCTATGTGTAGTGCAAAGACCCAAGAGAAGCCCTACCCCTCTAGGCCCCACCTGTGTGACCCAAAAGCCAAGATTGGTTACTGACCCCAACATCCAACGTATGAATTTTCCTTGAATTAAATTCAAGCATTGAACATTCAAGCGTTAGACCAGAAAATAGCCATCAAGCCTATAACAGATGACTAGGCATTGATGGCAAATTTAGGCATTGAGAATTCAGGCATTAAAGGTAAATTCAGACCTTAAGCTTGAGAAAAATCCAGCAAACATATAATTCATAATTCACAAAGCATGGGCATTGACATACTTTAAGACATTGGGAGAAGCTGTCCTAAAAAGGCGGGTATTTAGGGTTCCTAACACCTTCCTTAAATGCAACCAAACAACTTACCCTCAATCTTAGGAATGTAGGCCAGTATTAGGAGTTAAACCCCTAGACCTTCAGGTCTAGATTTCTGCTCTTACCCAAAGATGAGAGCCGACATCCAACTCTATCGGTTAACCCCGAGTTAGTGGTGGCTCTAAAGGAAATCCTAAGCCCCACATAAAAAGGGTTAGCAAACCTTTCACACACTAGCATCACGCATCGAAGAGTGGGCCTGAAAACCATGGGCAGGTGGGGGCGACAAACACCCCTGTCCTTGACGTTCACAGAATAGCGACTCCGTTGGGGACCATTTAATCTCCACATATACATGTCTTAATTTATGTCAAATACATGTTTTTTACATTGCTTATACAAATGTTTACATGTCTACTTGCTTTCTCACATGTCTATTAGCTTTCTCACATGTCTACTCGTTTTGGATTAGATTTAGGTCACTTCATTAGTTAGTTAGGATAACACTCCATCTTTAACACTCATTCCAAATTGCCATGTATAGGATATAAAACATGTTTACTTAGCTTTAGGCAGCTTGAATTAGTTAGTAGACTAAATTCACATTTGAACAAACTTGTATGTATACATCTATGTTATTTTACACTTTGCACATAATGAGTCCAATGACACAACATTGCACCAATACATTACTCTCATAAGCTTTTATCTAGGTCATTACCTACCAATGGATCTACATTGGATCACCACATAAGAAGGGAACAATGCCTGAGCAATTGTTGCTATGTTAGTGAGGCCATTCCAAGTTACCCAAGCCAGTTGCCACTCTATGATCCATTCTTTTTTGGGGAGGTGTTTCAACTGGTACATTCATCTTTTAAAATCTCAAAGAAGCATGCATATTTAGTCATATTTAGGTTAGAGTTATTTAGGCTACACTCAATAACTCAGAGGTCTAGCTTTAGGATTTGTTTACTGGAATTTCGAATGATTGCTTGCATGATTGACTAAAAAGAACTAGGAATTCATGTTTGATTTTATAAAACTAGTCCAAATTATTTTTTAGATAATTAAGACCAGATTTTACCTTCTTATCTAAGTTTAGGTATCTCCCACCCCTTTGCTTAATCTATATAATGATGGTATAAATTGCATAGACATACCACAAATCAAACAAAATGTAAAGAAAACCATATGCCATGAAAGAAGAATAGAAAATGAATGCATCCAAGTCATCCCTAAGTACATAACAAATCTAAGTCCATCTCTCTCTCCACAAAGTAAAAAAAACCAACCAACACATCCAAGTCATCCAAGATCGAATATAAACAACCTATCCAAAAGTATCTCAATACATCCCTCAAAAGATAGATAAAATAAAACAAATAAAAAGAAAAGAGTTCAATCCCTGAGTAAGTCATTGAAGCAACTATCCACGTGCTCCACCGTCCCCTTCTTGGCCCTGTGCTTCTCCTTCCTAGAGTATGAGTGGCCGGCTCCAAATCGGACCCTAGCATCACCAACGGGCATGACAATACCACATCTCTGGCTGGTCCTGAGTGGACTCTCATTAGTCTGCAAAGGAACCACCTCAACAACACCATTGGGCACCAGCTTTATGTGTACCTCTGGCTTAACTCTAGCCTCAGTGGAGGGCATCTCGATGTCCTTCACATCACTACCTACATCCCTAGGAACGGGGATCTGCCTCTGTAACTTCAAAAAAAAAAAAAAAAAACATGTCAAAACCTTTTAAAGAAAAATGCTTTTAAAAAGAAGAAATAAAGTGACTCTACATTTTTACCTCCTCCACCTCCTTCCTATGGCTCTCCTTCAAGGCCGCAACCTCAGTCAAGTGGGCTTGAGGCTTTTGCCCCACCAGGGCAAAGCACCTCGCCAGCTTTTAGAGGGCACTTAAGTACACCTCACTCGAAACTTGTAGTAAGTACATAGACTATTAAAAATTCTAAAATCCATGAGTTTTAAAATATCACTAAAATAAGTCAAATCATATCTGAGTCATCACCTTAGGAGGTACCTATCCCTTAGGGAGCTCAGCCTTAGGCAATGGCTTCTTGTTGACCCCACCCTTGAGGTCGGTCATGGTCACCACCTCTGGCACCATCCCTACCAAGTCAGGCTCAGCAGGGGGAACCTTCCTCTTCCTTCCCCTCTTAGTAGGAGGTGCCAACTCCTTTGTGGGTTGTGCCTCGGCTGCCTGCTAAAGTCCAACAAGTCAAATGCCATCAAAATATTTCAAAAAAAGAAGCAAAGTGAATGAAATATAAACAAAAGTTAAAAAAAAATGAAATCAAACTCACCTGGGGCTCGATAAGGCCACCTAAGGTCCCACAAAACTGAGTGGCCCACCACTCGCTATAATCCCTAGCCTAGTCCAGGAAGACCAAAGCCTTAGTGTCTGTCTCCCCTCTTCCGGTCTCTCCCTCAATGTCTATGACCCGTGGAGGTAAGTGCAAGACCACAAAGTCCTCTACTCCCACCCTGACCTAGCGCCAGCACCTCTCCTCGAGGTACATCGTGACCTCATCAATGGCCACCAAGACAACCCTCTTAAGGAACCAAGCCTAAGCTGAGGTCTGGTCCAGAGTAGTATCCCTATCCAAGACCCATCAGGTCTATGGGTGCCACTTGACCTACACAAAGCACAATGGAAATTAGATAATAATTTGCAAAACAAATCAATCAAACAAATCAAAGCATCGCAGACTTACCTGATCAGCTGTCAGAAAATCCAACTCTCGTCGAAAAGTGGAAATGGGTTTGCAGACCTTATGGTGGGTGTTTGAGACCTTCCACCTTGCTATGCAAGGGACACCTCCTCACCCTCCACACAGGGGCCAAGGATGGGAAGTGCTCATAACACCATACCTGCAAAATAGAGAATCCAGAGAGTTAAATATCATCAAAATCTAAAAGAAAGAAAGCAAATAAAATAAGCATAAAAGATTGAAATTAAATAAGTAGAAGCAAGCCATACCTCCCACAAGAAGTATAGCCCCTAGAATGCATGAGGGCCCTGCCCCGCCGAGATCTCGCTTAGATTAGAGTACACCCCCCCAAGGGCGGACCTACCCCAACTATGAGTACCCCTCAAGATCCAGCTCCTCCAATGCCAGCAATAGATGGAAGTAGATCCTATCGCTCATCCCACAAAAGATGGAGCGGGTCAGCATGTACACCAGGAAGACGCGGGTGGAGAAGGCAATCTCTACCGGTGTGCTCTCATTCGTAGCCCACATATACTTCTTCTCAAACCAAGATGGGAGGACACCTTTCATGCCCTTATCATTCTCCACGGGCTGCGGCCCTATGCATCGTGCCACTGTCTCTGGGTTGAAATCATCGGAGCTGGGTGGAGGCATGCCATCCATCCAAAGTCATGAAGAGGTTTATGGGAGGTAGACCAATCTCTCCCATCGGAAGGTAGAAAGTGCATGTGACTGGGGACCACCTCTTAGGTAAGGCCATCATTAGGGCCTTGTCGGCCTTCAGCATTGGCAAGCTCAAGAAAGGGCCAAAACCCATGGCCCACACCCGGTCCTAAATGTTGGAACACATGCACTTCCACAACACTTGGACCCCAAATCAAGAGCCGTGTCATTCTACTCTCCCCCTAGCCTGCAAGAGGAAATACATAAAAACATGTTAGAATAATGTTTAAGAACAAAAAGAAGCTAAAACAAACTAAAAAGAATATAAAAAAATCAAGAAATTGCATTATGGGTCTCAAGCTTAATGCCGAAATTTTTATCAATGCCTAAATTTTAGGCTAACACCTGAATTTTCAATGCCTGGTTTTTAAAACATTGAAAATTTAGGCGTTATGCCTATAATTTAGGGCAGTGATTTTCGGTCGTTAGAAAATCCAAAAATCAACAAAATTTGGAAAAACCTCATTAAAATCATTGCAAAATAAAAGAACACATCAAATAAATCTCCCTTAAACAATTTTAAACCTAGAAATGCAAAAAATCTAAGGAAATGGGAAAATTCAAAAAAAAACACTGAATCTAAAAAAAGGCATTCAAAGAACAAGAAAAATTCACTGAAATAGAAAATAAATCAAGTAAACAAACCAAAACTTACCTCATCCGCAACTAGGTTCTTCCATAATGCTTTCTCTTGTGTCGAGAGAAGCGGAAAATGTCGACTTGATCCTCTTTGACTCATTGGAGTTGAAGTAAAAAAGATGATTTTTTGGCTAAATTTAGAAGAGGAATGAAGAAGAACACTTTTAACAAACTCTCCATCATTCGTAACTAAAAATAGCAAGTGAAAACACAAAAAGACAAGGCACATCCGAAGGCCATTTAAAAGTTGTAACTACTCTCAACGCCTAATTGTGCTCCGAACGCCTGGATTTTAATTTAATTAAATTTAGGCATTGAAACAAAATTCAAGTGTTAAGCATTTTTTGCCTGTAACTATTCCAACGTCTAATTGTGCATTCAACACCTAAATTTTAATTCAATTAATTTCAAGCGTTAACACAAAATTCAAGCATTAGGCTTAATTTCTGCAGAAAATTGCTTTTAACTATACAATGATATTATCACCCCTGTGTTCATGCTTATGATTACAGACATGGATCACAGACCTGTGCAATTGGATTCATACTCCACCATCTCTGTAAACTTTACAAATGCCTTAATTGCCCTTTTCCCTAAAGAATGGGAAGTTTAGAAAAATCAAAGCCAGCTAGGGGCAACATTCACCTTAGCACAAATCAACTTGGACTGACCACTGTCAGAGGTAGCCATTTCATTTTGGGACCCATCATCCATGGTTTTCCAGTTTGGAGAATAAGAGCTTACACCCACTATTCAAGAGCTTGAGTCCTTATTAGATTGGGAACATTATCTTGCAATCAGTGCCATAATTCCAACCCATAAGCCTAACTACCTCAAAGGCTTTCACGCATTAGACATCTCCAAAGCCTCTCTACCTAAGGAAGCTATAAGAGAATACCTACACTACCCTTTCAACCTTCTATTAGAAAGAGATTGGAAGAAAGTTGGTGACTTCACTGACCCGTCAAGTTCAAAGCATTTACTTTAGTTATCTTAAGACAACTTTTACTATGACATAGTCACCATCGTATCAATGGTGTTTTACTCGATATTTTGAGGCAACATCTATAGAAGAAGACCCTCGCACCTATGATTATTTCTGAGACTATTTCCAATGTTTCTCATTGTGCTCGACATCCTCGAGGTCGGTTATACGGTTGCCCAACTTTCTTACTAGCTTGAATATGGGAACACCTGTCTCTCCTTGCATCCTTCCTAACTTATGTGTCTAGAGATCTGATTCTAGTACAAATACATGTCAATAACCACCCCTTTCCAATCAAAACAACTACACTCAGTTATTAGAGCCTACTAGCTGCTATGCTCCCTGAATAGATCACTTATTGAGTCAAGTAGCACAAAGCATGCTACCCTCTTCTAGCTACCAAGGACGGCACCTACATGGTTATCATAGGAGTCCACCAAAGCACTCCCTATGTACCCATACGCGTCCTTTGGTAATTCACACTCAAGCAAGATCTTTTCGATTTCTCCACGGTCTTTGAAGACATCTTCAAGCTCGACCATCGTATGTTCAATCATACGTGGTCTATACTAGCCACCTTATAGAACAACTCGGATACTAGAGTTGTTGGACATCCATAGCTAGTATCTTTGAAAGCACATGCCATGACATCTTCTTATGAGCATTGGCTTCTACACAAACCTCCTCTATAGCCTGCTACACCAACAACATCCGCTTCTTTGAATAAGAGGCCATATACTGAATCAACACCCTCATCATATATAGAGCCTTCTCACACTTAGACAAAGTATGAGCAAGCACTAATAAACTTAGCCAAGCAAGCTTTACATGCCTAAACCAAGGTTGGCTTAGAAGCTGAGACACTTTTGCATACAGAGGCCGAGTTCTCATGCGACTATATCCAACATTGGAACAAAACTCATGCCAAACTCATTCACTACCTCAAAAGTGAGCTTAATGATAGTAGGACTTCCCACGAAGATTTGGGAATTGAAATGAGGTGCAGCAACAATATGGCCTTTTTACAAGATCAGTGGATATAGTCGTGGGTTCACGAGCTGAGAAAATAGATCTTCTCTTTAGGCTACCAACTGGTGTCGCTTCCACCACCATCTCTAGTGGTGCCTAATCTTTAGATTACATTTTATGCTTTCTTTTATAATGTATTGGGGCAAGGCCCCCCTCCATTTGTAATCATCTCCGATATGTATATATTGTACAAAGTTTTGTTTCCAAAAATCTTGTAGTTAATTAAAGGACATGAATTCACCTGTATAACATATGCACTTATAAAAGTATCTGGCTATGAATTGTGAATGAATGTAAAGAATGAACCCTATAAAATAATGACAATAAATCCCCTTTCTTTCAAAACACAGTTAAGCAAGTTACAATAGCTCCCCTAGAGACTCGACTATAGAAGAAGAATGCACAACATAGCAAAGCTATAGTCGAAAAGTCAATGCCTCCGTTTATAGCAAGTACCACACCTCTTACCCTCCTAGAGGCATCCTCAGGAAACCCATCTCCTAGCAAGATGGGTCCCAAAGACATCCTCTAGGGTGGATTCAAGTCCGAAGTAGAAAGACTAATAGGGGACTTCATGTCCCGGCATGGTTGGACATCCACCCCCAAGCATGGTAAATCCTTTTCATCACCCCAAACTTCTCTACCACCCCATAGCCAACCCAACACCAATGAGAAGCCTCAAATTCCTACACTCACCGAGTTCGAGAAGTTGATGTTTGAGTACTTATTAAAGCAAGGAGGGCCTCACAGCCATAGTATTATTTCGGAACCACCACTACATCCTAGCATTGTTGAGCAGACTCCACCTTTTAGCCAGTCATAAACACAGGCCCCCATCTATGTCATGACCCTACTCCGAGCCACAACTACATACATGCAGCCGGAACACCAAGCCATCTTCGACCTAGAGGAACAGTACGGGCCATCTGTTATTCCTAGAGGGAGGTGAATAGGATGTCTAAAATTTTTTGGTTCTTTTTAAATGCTATTCAACCCTCTTTTAGTTTACTTAATTTTATCTTAATGTGCAGCAGAAATTATTTTAATTAAGTAAATGTTTTTTCTATGAACTTATCATAGACCACGAGGCTCCGTCATGCACTATAGTGTTACCTATAGCAGAGCGAGAGTAGGCTTGATATGTTCCCTAAGGTTGCTTGATTAATCTCTTTATACTAACCTTAGTGTGTTGGACTACTTTACACAATCAAGATATATACAAATAGTGATAAGGTACAATCAATCCACAATACTATAAATTCCCACAATGTGATCACTTAAGTTTAGCAATATGAAATAAATCCTAAGGTGATCAATTCGCAATGAATTGCAAACTAAATATGCAAGTGTGTTTAATTAAACCAATTTACAAGTTCAATATATTTAGCAAGATGTTCAACTAGATTTAAATGATATATTAACCAATATGAAAATTCACTAAGGCCTAGGTGCTTTGTGTTTGTTTATGATATGGTGATTAAAGAACAACCATACAAAACACATGCAATCACAAATACACAAGATGTATAGTGGTTCGGCACACCGGCCTACATCCACTTTCCAATGCCCACTCTGGAGGCGTGTTGATTTTATTAATAGTTACACCTAACTGTTACAAGGACATCAATAAGAAATACCTCTAGTGTCTCCGGTAGAGGTGACTTAGCACTTGGTGTCTCCAACAAGTGCTAGTGAGTTCGGTGTCTCCGGCGAACTCCCAATATGATTTTCGATGTCTCCGGCTAAAGCTACCACGTCCAATGGCTTCGGTGGACGTACTCAAGTGATGGATATGAATGCAAATGATAGTGGTGCTCAACCTCTTAATAGGCAAATATAACTAAGGTATTCACACCAGTTGAAGAGAGCTTTCTTGAATTGATTTCCCAAGTTGGGCTCAAGCTCGCACAAGCTCCTTGATAGCTTCAAGGGCTTCTTCTCCTCCAAGTCTTGGATGATGGATTTACCAATCCTTAGTTCCCCAAGACTTGATCTCACCTCTCTTTAGGTAGATTTACCTATTTTTCTCAATAACACTTCATGTGGAGGTTTTTCAAATGATTTTCACCAAAGGAATGCTCAAGAATGTTTTAAGATGTGTAGGAGTTCTTTTATCATTTGGGACCTGTCCAAGGCCTTTATAGGTGTCCTATGGCCTTCCCAAGTCCCCAACGGCAAAAAATCAATGTTAAAAAATCTGACCGTTGGGATCACGGTCGCCTGCCATGAACCCCGGTTAACCCCAGACCCCCTCGGCAGTCGCCTGCGCATGCTCGCAGTTGCTCGCACTCCCAAGTTTTCAACACAGACACCTCTCGGTAAAATGGCTATAACTTTATCTAGAAAACTCGTAATCCTTTACCATTTTTTTTGTTGGAAAGAAGACTTCTAGATATTTTCATACATATATGGATTGTAGTCTAATTCTTATTGAGGTTATCTAGGGAGTCCTTGGAAGTTGCCTCAAAATTTACTGACCCAAATAACACTAACCAACATAGGCACTTCTTCCCTAGTGAGCCCTTTCCATTCTTTTGAGCATTGGGCTCTTTATGCATTTTAATTAGACCCTAATTAAGTCTTCTAAGTGATTCCTAGGGTCAACCGTGGTCTCGGGGTATCATGAGCACACACACACCTACCATTTGGTCTCATATACTTGATTTACCGTTCTATGCTTAGAAAGGGATGTGTTGGCTTCCTTGAGGTAGCTTACACTTGAGACTTGGGTTTCTTCCATGATGCTTGAGTCTCTTTGGCATTGTCATTCCCACTTCGAGTCCATCTTCTTTATGCTTTCCCGGACTCTAACACTTGGACTTACATACGTATACAATTTACATCATGAAGTCCTATACACATGACCACTACATGTACACACTTTGTTTTGTGGATGGACATTGACAATACATAGACCTAACAGTTTCTTATTCCTTCCTTCATGAAGCACCTCTGATGTTTGATCAAGTTAGTTCTAGCTTGTTAGAATGTGATCTTCATCGCTAGCCGTCTCTCGAGGAGCCCCCTTATATAGGATGCCCAGTTTAGTGTCAAGTTGTTGGTCATCGAGAGGAAATTACGCTCGGTCTTGCCCCTAAGCCTTGTAGGGGATCTTGACGTGGGTTACCGAACTTCCTTTCTTCAAATCACCTTCTCGCATCCTGTCCTAGACTTCTCCTGATTGGGCCTTGTTCAACCATTATTTAAAAGGCTGTAGTGATCACTTTAGCCAGTCTATTGAACGCATTGTTAGAATCTGGGGACTTCATATGCCATAATCTTCCATTAAAAGGATCACTCCCTTTTTCTAAGGTACCAAAGCTTCCTTTTCCTTGAAGTGTGCTCCCACTATGGATGCTAATCTCTGTGTTGGTGGAAAAATTTTCTTTTTCCTCATATTGTCCCGGGTAAGGGTACCCCAGAGTACTAGGCCAGGTTCGGTACATGCCTCAACAAAGAGGACTTTTCTAAGACTATAAAGAGGAAGAATAAAAAAGATACCAAACTTTGTTAATGCAACTGAATGACAATATAGTACAAACATCTCATTTGATCCAAGGGATCATGAACTTTCTCAAAGGAGTCATCCCACTCGATATCAAACAAGGTGATGATAAAAACTAGGAATGAACCAAGTTCACCCCTTCTTGACCCGAATTACAGACTAAGTTACATACTCCTACTCCTAAGATAGAAATAAATTTGATGTTTATGTTGGAATCTTTTCTTTCTCTTCTTCCTACCCTTTTATGCCAAGCCAAATAGTTACAATGGTTGTAACTCCTTCTCCACATTACTAAGCGGTTCCTTTCATTCTCCACTCCTTTTGGTGCTGCAACCACTTTCTTATGATGTGGCAGTTGCCCGTGGGGGAGTACATAGTGGCATTGCCTGGCCCTGTTTTGTCTAGATGGTGATTTACCTGTGTTGTATGCCAGTTGTCATGACACGTGTCTTATCGTTGGCTTTGTCACCTGTCCTTGATTATGGCTCTATATTTGGATCCATTAAAATCCAATTTTGCCTCTCCGTAAATGGATTTTTATGATGGTGCCAACAAGTTCCGTATTTAGATCATTAATAATTAGATTTTTCTAAACATCGATTATTTAATTAGAGTGGATAAACATGGATCCATATCCATTTTGGTGTTATTTCATGCCCAATCATTAATATGCAAGTAAAGATCAACAAAAGTTCATGAGGGAAATGATATATTGTTTGATTGCATATTGGTATTTTTCCTTCATTCCCTTCTAATCATGATCTGGTGAGTGTGATTGCTCTTGTACTTAATAGTTATGATACCAGCTCATTTCATATTTCCTTGTAATTAAGGGAGGACCAAAACATGTAGTTTAAAACATTATGGCTACTTTGTAATGTAAATTTATAAGAAAGAGAGATCAGGAAGAAATATGTCCCAATTATCAACAATAGGAGAGATTAGTGTACATAATTATGCCTTCAACACTATTTAGGAAGTTAGTGTTTTGACAACAAGGGGCTGGATTTGATGTGAGGTATGTCAAGTGATAAGGGACTACAATGCCTTGTTTTAATGTGACCCATTTATTAAACCCATGTCTCAAAATCTGTTTGAGAAAAATCTTAATTAGATGGGTGTTAGATACATGCATGATTGGTTTTGAGTACAAGTTGGAGATTGTTTGATATATGCTCTGCAAAGCCAATATCTGAATTTACCATTATTTAATAGTTTAAAATTATTTGTTTTTAGTGCACATATATGTTTGTTATGGATTTTATTTCATGACAAAGTAAAGTATACAACCAGTATTTTGTGAGAAAATTGAGTTCTTGAAGACAGTCCAAATGAAAAAATATATATAGAATCTACTATTGCTACAAACCTATTGGTACATTCGATTAGTGAGGCTGCCTAGGAGCCACTCCATTCAATGAGACATTTGGGCTTGGTTAAGAATCTTCCTTACAGAGAACTAAGAAAATTAGAGATGCATACTCCATTGGTTATGGCTCAATTGTGAAATTTATTTCAAAATACTTGTTACTGAGGCCAAATGTTTTAGAGAACATCAAACCGTAGCAAATTCTTTTGAACTTTTAAGATATTTCTTTCTTGATAAATTGTTTCTGTTGATAATGAAGATAATATAAACTATTTTCTTTATTTGATAGGTCATTGGAAGAAGATGTCAAAGAACCCCCAAAGCCACCTATTCATGCTGGTGCACCCTCGCAAAACAACAATGTTCCTCCTCAAGTAGCTGGGACTTCCAAAGAAGGTAAGCATGCTCGTAAGAGAAATGGATTACAACTAAATCCATAACTTTTGGTTCTTTGTTCACATACCTTTGGTGGTACACCCATTCCATGCACTTACCATACGTTTTTGTTCATTGTTCAGATACCTACTATGTAAAAAGATATTTGGTTCACCTTAGACATGACATAATTGCTGTACTTGTTATCTATTTTTCTATTGTGCCCTATATATATATTTTTTATTTTTTTACACATCTCATATTCTTTCTACATTGATATGACTATAATTTAGAAAAAAATATGTATCTTATGGAATATGATTTTAAATTACATGAGAAGTGCTTTGATAGTTTGAATAAACTGTAATTAGTTGGAAGCATGTGAAATGCCACAGAACAATGAACGTTAGACCTCTTTTAGCAACTATTTTTCATATTACATTTTTGCCTCTATGTTATAATATATATATTTTTCTTAAAGGGTAGATCAAGGAAGGGAAAAAGTGTAATTCTTTGAATCAACATGAATGAGGAGGGTTCCTTTAATAGTTGGGTTGATATTAATTATTTGCGTTATACTGAAAAAATTTTCACCTAACACAATGAAGCATAATCCCAACAACTTAGGGTCGGCTACATGAATCCTTTTCAATTAATTTTCTCTATCTAGGTCCATATCTTTCATATTATTTTATAAATTGTAAGAACTCAAGTCTTTTGTTAGTACTTTAATCTAGGTCAATATTGGTCTTTCACTTGCTATTTTAAGTTTCAATGTCTTTAATTTGCACCACATCATGAGCAGGGGAGCTTGCTCATTTCCCTTTATACCTATTTTTGAATTTTTTTTAAACAAGTGAGGGATTATTGAAAACAAACCTAACAGAACCCCTGTTTTAGAATTTTAAAAAAGTTGTTTTACAATTTTTATTTTCTTCTTTGTTTCCATTAGTCCCACATCGGTAAGGATAGAAACTAAAAACAACATATAAGTTATCACTTTCCTCTACCTCTTGTATTTTGATAGGCTTTCTACATGTGTGATGGACTAGCGAGGTGCATACCCACGCACATGCGCACGTGCATGTGCTCGATCACAGGCTTGGCTTGGGCAAGGGTATGGATGCAATGCAGGCAAGATCTAGGGCGCTTGAGGCGCAATTTGCACTCCACACATGTGTGTCATTGCAAAGTCACATTGGGATCACAATATTCCTTTTCAACTTTCTTGATGAGTTCTTATGAATTATGTTTAGTTGAGATTGGATCGGATTATCAACAAGATGATTAATCATTGATGATCAAGATTCACAGATGAAAAGATTTGTGACTAACCTTGCATCTGTGACTGGGCCTGATTGGCGACTAACTTCAGTTCACGGTCGGCCAATTTGTGACTAGTGGCAATGAGAGGGTTCGTGAAAGGAAAAGTTTCATGAATGAGAAAGCCTATGATGGAACAGATTACTGATTGAGATGTTGTCTCAATTTCAACCTGAAAGCAACCCAAAGTGCAACATTTTTGTGTGATCTAGATGGTGACCTGAATTACCCGTTTATGAGTTTTATCTCGTATTTTGTCGTGATGACACATGCCAATTTTTTTGGAAGATGGGTATTTTGGGGGTTTAACTCATAATATGTTGTAGGGTTTCTTGGGATGTGCACCACTATAAAGAGGGTTGTTAACATGTTTTGTAGGTTGTGAGGAAGATGATTTTTGGAGAGTTCTTTACGGTTTCATATTTTGGGTTTTGAAATTTTTTTTGTACTTTTTAATCTCCGTTTAGTGGAAGTTCTTGATCATCTTCACCTGTGGATGTAAGCAATCTTGCTGAACTACATCAATCTTATGTTTATGTGATTGTTCTTTTGCATTTGCTGTTTTCTCATTTTGATTCACACTACCATAGACATGAATTTGATCGGTTTTGTCACAACAAAATAGTATCAATGTCACATGTTAGGATTCTTTGTTTTTAGTGTTTTGTGATGGTTATGAAGGTTTCGAATGCAAGGTTCAAGGTAAAAAAATTGATGAAAATAATAGATTTGGCTTATGGCAGGTCAAGGTTAGAGATCTACTGAGTTAGCAGGGTCTTCACAAGGCATTGAAGGGGAATCCTACTAGGATGTCAAAAAGAGAGTGGGGAGATTATGATTTAAAAGCTATGAGTGCGATCTTCTTGTACCTAATAGATGGTGTGTTGTATAATATTATAAATAAAGATTCTACAACAAAGCTTTGTTTGAAGCTTGAAAGATTTTACATGATGAAATCTCTTATGAATCATCTTTACCTTAAGCAGAATCGTTTTTACCTAAACATCCACATGAGTGCTAAGTGCTAAAAAATAAATGGGATCCCTTTCACCCAAACAGAAATCAAAGGGAATATACAATCCTCCTTATAAACCTTCCCCCAACATGGGGTCCAACAATAAAGTCGCTAATAGAGTACTAAAACTAAAGGAGGGTAGAAGATGTCATGGCAAGCCTTTATAAGGGCTTACAAGCACAATCAGTCTGAAAAATGAGATGGCTCGGTTAGTCCCAACCTGTAAGCAATTTAACTAACTATAGATAATATGAAACAAAACATAAATCTGAGTACTAACAACTTCAAAAGCCAATGATGAACTAAAAAAAGATTGAAATAATAATCATAACCATGCTAGTACAAATTAACCAATAATCACAAGTCAAACTGAAGCTGAAGTATCAATATACAGTTTTAAGTTCAATATAGAGTTCTAAGTTTGCAATTCAAAGTTCAATACTAACTACTAACTATCGAATAAGAATTGGTGTCTAAACAAACTATTCAATACAGAGTCAAAGTCAATAGTTCAATGTCATATGTTAGTCTAACAGATCTAATGTGTAGTGATCTGGAGTATTCAAAATTCAAAGTTTCAAAAGGTCCGAAGTTCACGTAATTCAAAGTATTCAAAGTGTTCGGAGTTCAATATTTCAAAATCTTCAGAGTTCAAAGTTCAAAAAGTTCAATGTTCAATGTCCAAAGTTTTAAAGTAAAGTATTCATATGCTCTAGTCAACCACACAATTAGAATCCTAAGTTCTTATTAACCCTAAGGAAGGGTCCTGAATCCTTACTATAACCCTAAGGAAGGATCCTGAATTCTTGTTATAATGTAAGGAAGGGTCTTAAGTCCTTGATATAACCCCAAGGAAGGGTCTTGAGTTTTTCTTTAACCCCCAAAATAGGCCTAAAAATCTATAAACCAAAGAGCATGTCCGAAATCCAAAGGTCACACTTAACTCAGTGATGGGGCCCAAAATGAGTCAAAGGTCTGAAGTCCAAAATGATTCACATCAATAAGTTTGAAGGTTCACATAGGTTTAATAGTCGGAATAACTTCATGACGTATAAAACAAAATAAGTATGTCATTTCCATG
>JAOXJP010047601.1:0-16158 GCA_025762735.1 Platanus orientalis
AGACGACACTAGTTGCCCACCACCCCTTGATGCCTGGGGGATTTTTGCTTGCTAACCCTTAATGCCCTAAAGGATTTTTGCGAGCTAACCCTTGACGACCTAGGGGATTTTTATGGGTTATATTGGTCTTATGACTCCATTTTTTAACCCAATCACTGGGTGACATTAATAGGTGAAGATGATACCAGTTGTCCACCATTTTGTTTGAAATTTTAGATTTATCAGAGACCCTACATGGGTTATGTGATTTTAGTTTTGTTGGAGACTCTACATGGGTTATGCGATTTCAGTTTTGTCGGAGACCCTACATGGGTTTTATGATTTCAGATTTGTCAGTCCCTATTGTTAGAATAGGTGTCCTGACAAAACCATCATAGACACTTTTTATAGTATTTATTTGTTTGAAATTTATAATAAAATGCTTTATTCCATCATCACATGTGTATAATTTTATTTATAGGTAATTGTTTGATCTCATGAGATGAGATAGGTAGTCCTCAAGTAACATAGTAGGATGTCAAACACATGGATTATGTGTGGAGAGATCTGACTATCCAATTCTCGTAGGCCTAAAACTTTACAACTATGGGTGATGCTAGGCACATCACTTAAAAAGCTGCTATGTGCAGGGTTTTCATATGATGGAATGATGTAATCTTAATCACTGGAATGAGACTCTAGAGTTACATGTAGATACACAATTCAAATGCATTAAAGGGATCCATAATGAACACATTTAATAAAACTTTATTGTCAGTGTAAATGATGTTCATAATTTACAGACTATCTTTGACTTGAGGGACTTGTGATTCTCTAAGTTATTCAAGTTGGTTATTTTGAGTTACCAAACAATGATGCCTAATTGCTAGCTATATCATGGGTAGCTTGGATATTTGACTTGATGCTTGAGAAAATACAAGTTCCCAACAAGGAATCCATTGCCCTAATGATAAGGAGAAATATTCAATCTAGGATTAATATGAATTGATTGGACATGCAAATTTGGATCTAGTGTTTTGAATAGTGTTTGTCAAAATGATTTTCAAAATTATATTTATTAAATAAATAAGTGTTTTGAAAAAAAAATTTATTAAAAAATGTTTTAATGTCCAATTGATCCATTAATGTCCTAGAGATAATTTACCAATGACCTAAAGGGTTTAATGGTGACTAGTTTATTATCTTAGGGATCATTGAGGGATATTGCACAGTGGAATGATGTTTTTGTGAAAAGGTTTGTGAGGAAGGGTCACAATGTTATATTCCTATCCTTAGGAATTCAATTGTAACATCTTAAAGGGATTGTTGCAATTAATGGAGTGTCTGGTTCTAATAATCAAATAGTTGAGTTCTTGATTACAGTTTTGACTTAATTCAGGAAGGTGGACCCCATAAGCATAAGAATAAAAATCTCATAAGGATCCCACACCCCCTAGGGTTTATTTGACTCTTTTTATCCCTATATATAGGGTTACCCACGTTCAGATATGATCCTGTAACAATTCTAAAAGTGGGAGAGGTGTAAAAAACTCTAGAGCAGGTGTGAAGCCTTTGGAAATCAGGTTGGATTAGATCCTTGTGTCCGGTTAATTGATTGAGGTAAATCTAAACTTACTTTATGTTTAGATCTTAGAGATTCATATGGTGATCATGGGAAAACTTATTTTGATATGTGATTTAATCAATGAATTTTACTAATTTTAATGTTTAAGAATGATAATCTTTCAACACCTATGTGGACTATTTGTTGGATTTGACCAAATATGTTTTTGATGAAATTTGGTTCAAGAACCCTACATGGGTTGAGTTGATTTAACCCGCGTTGTATTTTGATAGAAACCCCTATTGGGTTATGTGGGTTTTGAGAGTTACACTGAGCTTCCATGAGCATGCATCCATTTTGATATCTATTAGCTAAGGCATTTTCCTTGATAGGTGCTAAGGCTTACTTATGTATGACTATTTTGTAGAAAGTAATTACATGCTACATTCTCTTTATGAGCTACACTTCACCTGATTCAGTTATGGACTTCTGTTTGATTCGGCTTTAGAGTTCTGACACTTTTATTAGAATCTGATCATTGTACAACTAGTTTGATTCAGATATGTTATACATGTTCTGATTTAGTATTTAGTCATATTTGTGCACATTCAATTTACTCCGTGGGACATTATGTATGTTCTCTCAAGGGCTTTATAGCTTATCCATGTTTTTAACATCATTTTAGATGGAGCTCCATAGGACATACTCTGTTGCGGGTCTGGTTTACGTGATGGTTCGTGGAGATGAGAGGACCATTTATCTTATTTGTTTTTATGTTTAGTTTATTTTTCAGCACTATCATGTATGAGACAGGGATCATTTGAAACATGATTTGATTTTGTTATTTAGTAGTATTGATAGTGAGATGATGGATGTTAGGTGACCCGTTGAATGGCCTTTTAATGACATGGTTTAGATACTTATGATTATGTTTAGCTGTATGGTTTGAGATTAATATTTTATTGTTATGGGTGTTTTGGAGACTACTAGTTTATTCCGTTGCATAGTTTAGAATGCATGATGATATATTTTGCTGCACTTGATGATAATGGGTGTTTATTTGCATTATATTTCCATTGTGATTGTGTTTTGATAATTGAGAATATTAAAACAGGATTAAGAAAAGAAAAAAAAATTGTTGCAATTTAAGATAAGTAAGAACCCCTTACACAAGAAAAGGGTAATGTTAGACTCTAAGATCTACGACACCATGCACATGTCTTTCCATATTTATACCCCAATTTTCGTGTGCGAGTTTTGGAGTGTGACATCTCTAACATAACACATCATATAACCCATGTAAGGGTCTCCAACATATTAATGTGACCCGATGATTAGGTATCTAAGGTCCATAGAGCTAACTCACTTGAGGTTTTCAGGCCCAAAAGGGCATGTTCCCACATAGGGGTATCATATCAAATCCCTGTGTCCAAAATCGAATGCCAAAATCATGCTTATGTAAAACAAAATAACTACTACATAAGTATGCCATTTAAAATATTCATATGTCCTATCTCATAAAATTCCAAAAACCGAAGTAGTAATTCACATGTAAGGGGCCAAATACCAAAATGCAAATAAAGATGTTTGACCCAAATTCTATGGACAAGAGAATGCTCATGAAGGGAAAACAAAAATTTCATGCCAAACATCGCTAATGATAAACCAAATAGTTCAAGTGTTTTCAAAACTCATGTAGAAGTCCAAGAAAAATGCTTAATGAAAACTCTAAGGTAAATCATGCTAGAAATAAATATGTTGCTGCCACCAAAAGCTACTAATGGATGCAAAGCCTATTGTAGTACACCAAATTCTAAGATTCTAACATGGGAATCAATAAAATTAGTACAAATCAACATGGATTAACATGAAATAAAAAAATCCACCAAAGTGAGTATTAGGCTTATGCAAATAGTCTAAATCATCCAAAAGACATGTAAATCATGAATAACTAATCATATGACAATTCAACAAATAGGTAGAGTGCAAGAAATTAGAGATTTCAATGGAAAATCAAAGGTTAAACCAAGATACATCACATAAAACCTTTTAACCATCCAAATTATATGAATCCAACTTGAAAGCCTTTCTAAATGGAGCAGAGATTACCAAGCTCACTCAACAAAGATGCTAACATCATGTAATCATCTCCATATTCCAAAAACTTATGGAAATAAGTAATAAATTATTCCTAATATGCATAAAATCAAAGGACCTTGAATCCAACTCTAGGAAATAAACATTGTCATAAAGAATAGATGTGAATCCACCAAATTGAAGCTTATTGTTTACCATTCTAAGATCCTTGGAAGGAAAAGTGCGTATAAATTGCATATCCACTCGCCAAATCAATTCTATAAAGATTGAAACCACAAATCATTGAACATAGAATGAAAATCCACTTATATGAATCTAAGAATGGATTGTATGCATAAAATGTGTATCCACTCACCAAATCAATTCCATAGAGATCAAAATAATAAATCCTTAAACGTAAAATAGGGATTCACACCTCTATGAACCTAAGAATGGAAGAGTGTAAACATAAAATGTGAATCTACTCACCAACTAATTTAAACATTATCTTCTAAGATGCTCTTCTTCCACAACTTGCTTCCCTTTTGATGTTCTTCCTTATTCACATATATTCACACATATTTTGCACATGTGTCACACATGTTTTGTACATGTTTAAAAGGATTTAAACACTTAAGTAATAACATGCAAACTTGTACAACTTTAGAGGCAAATTTACACAAATCTAGGAAGAATTAGTGAGAAAACTATACATCATTATAAATTTCTTACAGTCTATTTTCCAACATAATAAAAGGTGAACGAATATAAGTTTCCAAAAGAAGTTATGATTGTTTTCCCACAAGGTGTCTGTGCTGATAGGACAATAGAACCTGTGACAATATTGAACGAATTACCTAACAAATTATATATCATTGGAAATATATTGAAGTCTACTTTCCAATGCAACAAACAAATATCAAATTAGAGTTTTCTAGAGAAAGTTATGAGTATTTTAGTCCAAAGGGGTCAAATTTAGAAATTTGGTAGATGAATCTGACCTAGACCGGATGGATCCAATACTTGACGGATTGATCCGATTATGTAGTGTTCTACAAAGAAGTGTCCTGAAACATGCCAGATCAATCTGGTATCCTTTCGGATCAATCCGATTTTGTGCGAAATAAATTCTTGGGTTTAAAAACTTTGAATTTTAACTCAATCAAGGTTTTACTTCACCTAGGACTCTTATGGGGTGTATATAATGGATATAACTCGATCTAATTTAACCCCTAAACCTTAAGAATAAAGAAATGAAGAAGAATAAGAGAGAAAACTAGATTTTGAAAAACTTTTTGGGACTTTTGAAGAACTTGAAGCTTAAGAACGAATTTACAAGTGAAGAGTTAAGAACACAGGTAAACTATGATTATTTTTCACTCTTTAAGTTCTTAGATCTCTATTACTCTATTGTTTGAATTTGTATTACATGATTTGCATTGTTTCTTAATAAAAGTGTTCATGTTTTGAAAGAAAAACCATGTTTGTAAGAGCGTAAGTAAACTATACCATGTTTTTGAATTCCTAGGTTCTTAAATCTTTATTATTCCATTTTTCCAAGATTATTATTGTTTTGTTCTGGATTTAAATCATTTTAAAATTTGAAAATCTTTGTTTGTGCAAAGAAAAATCATCTTTGTTAGCAAATAAGTAAACTATGCTTCTTTCCAATGTTCTTAGGTTTATGGACACTTGATAACCTCCATTTTGAAATTGTTTCATATGATTCACTTGGTTTCATTGAAAATACTCATGTTTTTGCAAAGAGTCTACAAGTTTAAAAAAAAGGATTTTGGTTAGTGTTCATGTAAAATTTTGTTTTGCAATGAAAAGTATTATTTTTTAAAGTTGTTTATTAGATTATTAGTTTTTCATTGAAAAGTGATGTTTCTAATGATTTTAGAAAGAAGAAAGGAGTTATTAAGATTGATTCCATATTTTACAAGTTATGAACTAATGTTAAAAAACTTGATAAATAGTGTCATCATCATTTTGTAAAGTTCTTCTTAGTAGTGCTTAGATGGATCAAATGTCTCCGTTGAATTTGTCTTTTCTTTTATTAAGATTATTACTATGAACTGTATTAAAGATAGTTATGTTTTGAAAAATAAAATTGCATAAGAATATTGATATTGTCTATGAATGAAGCCACCCTTTATCATCCAGGGGAATTGATTTGCTGATAACCACATCACCTGGTTTATGGTGTGAATTATTGGCTCTCTCACTGGAGACTAAATTGGTGAAGTGACCCATTGCTACTAGGGGTGAGATAGCAGACCCCTCTCATATGTGTAGGTGTGATTGTATCAGGTCTCTCACCAGGGATTAAATTGGTGAGCCTCTTCACCCTCTCACCGGGGATTAAATTGAACCTATTGACCCTTCTCACCGAGGATTAAATGGTGTGCAGTATGTTGGCTAAGTGAACAAATTATTGTGATTGTGCATTGTTTCAATATAATATTGATTCGTTACTTGTTATTGTACTATTTTGGATTTGTCTTCCTATATCTTCTTTGATTGATTATCTATTTTTAGTATAGCATTGTTTAGAACTGTATAGATCCATATTTTGTAAAGAATATGCAACTATTTGTTTTAGATTTTTTAAATTGTGCTAAGTTTTGATCCAATGTTTCATATAGTTTACCTTTTTTCTTATTGAGCCTGTCAAGCTTGCCTTGAATTGATACCATAGATGATAAGGAGATTGTAGGGTAGCAGTTCCAGCTAGAGAGACTAAAGTGATTGGAGCATACATATTTTATTATTTTAGTAGGGATATTATGTTTATTTCAGTTTAATTGAAGAGATGTAATAAAGTAATGAATTTTAGTAGTTGGATTTATTATCTGATTTCAGTTAAGATCATACTAATGTTATTTGGATTGAAATGTCAGTCATACAGGTTTATGAATTATTCTTATGGATTATGAATTTTATTTATAGGTCAAACTTATGTGAAATGGAATGGTTATGAGTAATGAGTTGTTTCCGTTGCATATGTATGTGATTGTAAAAGAAAGAGGACAAATTTTATATGAGAAAATTACATGGAACGAGATTATGAATGAATGGATTAATGTCACATGCCAAAATTCATAGTCCTATTGGTATAGGTTTCAAGGCGTAATAGAATTGGTATGAGAGCTTCAGGTTTGAGGTTCTATAGACTTATATGTCTTAAAACCGATGTACTATAAGGTCTTATCCTAAACAAAAATTACTCTAATAAACACATTTAGTTTTCTTAGGTATTATGGCCTATCTTTCCTAAACCAGGGTAGCAAAAGGTCATATTATCTCGCTTCGAAACACATACACAAAAATAAGAGTAATAGATGCGGAAGCACATATGTGTGGTGTCACGGATCTCGGAGTGTGACATTGCTAGCTCTTTTCTTGCGGAAGGAGTCCTTACCTAAGTTATAATGTGTATATATATATATATATATATATATATATATTATTTTATCCAATTAGATATCCTCAAATTACCAAAACATTTGTAGCAAAAAACATAACCATAAAGAAACATCCATTATTATTAAGTACAACAGAATATATGTCATCATGCATTCTAAACAATGCAGTGTAAAATAACTAATAATCTCAACATTTATATCCATGACTACCTAAACAGAATCATCACGAGCCACCAAACTGGCCAATAACATAAGTTTTTCCTCAAATTAAAGCTGTTAACTAAGTAAAGTCAAGTTTAATAATCCATGTATCATATAAAAGAGTGCTGGAAATAAAACTAATAAAATAAGTGGTGCTCTCATCTCTGCGAGCAATCACATGAATAGGACCAGCAATGAGGTGCGTCTTATGGAGTGTCATCTGAAATGGTATTAAAAACATGGGTAAGCTATAAATCCTGTGAGAGAACATACATAATGTCCCACAGAGTAAATTGAGTCTGCACGAGTATGACTCAATACCAAATTGGAACATGCATAACAAATATGAATCGAACTAGTTATAACAATGATCATATTTTAGTAAAGGTGTCAAACGTTCTAAAGCCAAATCAAGCATAAGTCCATAATTGAGATGGTAAAGTGTAGCTCATAAGGAAAGTGCAACATATAATGCAAATATTTACTCCAAACTACTTATACATAAGCAGGCATTAACACCTCTCAAGTAAGTTGCCTTACATAATAGATATCAAAACCAGATACATGCCCATGAAAACCTACTGTAGCTTTCAAATTCATATAACCCATAAAGGGTTTCTAACAAAACACACATCGGATCAAATCAACTCAATCCATGTAGGGTTCTTGAACTAAATATCGTTAAAACACCTCGTATTAAATCCAACAGATTAGTCCACATATAGAATCTGAAAATTTTGAAATTATATAACCCATGTAGGGTCTCCGACAAAACTGAAATCACATAACCCATATAGGATCCCTAACAAAACTAAAATGTCATATGAAAATGGTGGACAACTAGTGCCGTCTTCACCTATTAATGTGACCCGATGTTTTGGTACCTAAAAGGGTCATAAGACCAATATATAATCCACAAAAATATCATAAGATGTCAAGGGTTAACTTGCCAAAATCCCCCAAGGCAACAAGGGTTAGCTCACAAAAATACTCTAGGACATTAAGGGTTAGGTCACAAAAGTCCCCTAGGGCATCGAGGGTTGGTGGAAAACTAGTGTCGTCTTCACCTATTAATGAGTCCCTATGATTGGGTCAAAACCAAAACCTTATAAATGAATGGTACTCTAAATCCATGCATATGTAAAGTCATATATAACTACATAAGGGTACAATGCAAGAGATGTCCATAAAAACTCATAAGTGAGACTATGTAAAACCTATATTTAAAACTAAATGAAAAGCAATAGTTCATACTCATACAAAAACCTAATGCTCGGAATTCTTCTTCTAACATTCCAAAACCAACCATAGGATAAGAGCTCAAGACAAGATATGTATATGTAATGATTTTAACATGGAACACATCAAATTAAGTCTAAGTGGATATAATCAAATGGAAAGCATAATAATAACATCGGCAACCAACTAGCATATGAAATAGATTAAGCAACAAAACTTGGAGCCAATTAAATTAAGAAGAGACTACTAACTAGCAATAATAATATGAATTTAAATCTCAAGTGTGGGGAAATCTAGGTAAATATCGAGCATATAGAGTAGATATCATTTTCTCTTTCAAATCCCACAAGGATTCAATCTTCTTACATTCAAATATAGAGAAAAAGTTAGGATTTCAATGAATCTATGATGGTAGTATAAGAGAATGAGTAAATCTTTGCCAACCCATGCTCAAAGTGGAGTAAATCTAGCAATACACATATAGAATTCAAAATTTCATGTAAACACAAGTCTCTACCAAGGTATAATTGAAGGAATCATTATATGTGTGGGGGTAAAATGGGTGATTGCCACCTCATTTCGCATATATACAATTTTCACGGGATGGGTCATGAGCAGAGTGTGATTGGTCACAGAGTTTATGACAAGTCATGGTGATAATTGCTTAAAATTACATAATTATCTTAATTAAAATAAGCATTATTGTGTTCATTTTATGTGTATTTATAATAAATTATGTATTTTCTCTTATAGGAACTTAAGAAAATCCCAATTGAAGATTGAAGCCCATTAACAAAGTCTACCAATGTAGATAAAGTCAAAAGATGATGGAGATCAACACCAACCGATATAATTAAATGAAGATCAAACATCCAAGGGAATTCAAGGGCCAAGATTAATAAAGAAAAATGATTGGACATTGGACCAGCTCAATCATAGGTCAAACAAGTCAATAACGTGTGGGGTCTGTGTGCAAAAATATCTACAGTTCATGCCTATTTTGGAAAACTTGCTAAAAAGGAGGTTTTGAGTCACATGCGGTATTTTATCCATAATGTTTAACTCAAAATTTGGATTAAGGTAAGGCCAATAGCATTGAAAAGAAGATTCAAAGATCTATAATTTCATGTTCCACAAAGAAAATCAAATTCAAACGATTTTATAGTCAAACATGTAAGGCAAGTTCGAGAGAATTTGGAAACTCGAGAATTTAGAAAGTTTGAGAATCCTCTGACCAAGGATCTCTCTATGCTTTTTCTCTATAAAGGGGAGCAACTATATATGAATGAAATTATGACTTCTCCTCTCTTCTCTTCTTATTTTATTATGTTTTAGTCTTTTTATGTCCATGGCTTTTGTTGTGAGGATGATAGGCTAAAGGCCTAACTAAACTTATAAGTGACGTTTAGTAATTTGTAATTTAATTTTTGATTGATAATTAAATTTTAGTGCAATATTTGTTTTAATTAAATATTTTATTTTCTTTTGCTTATTGTTCAAGTCTATAAACTCTCTTTGATTTATTGTTAACTTCGGGTACGGTAAATGCTTAGAAAGTCCATGTGATTTGTTAACAAAATACTTAGTTGTTTTAAATATTTAATTCTGTAATTATTTCTTATGCATATTGTTTTAACGGTGTGATCTTTCATTTAGGTAGAATCTTTATTCTATTATAACCATGATTATTTGATTCAAAATAAGTTACAAGTTATTAAATGGATCCTTAAAGCCTTAGGTCCATTTATTATTATTTTCTTATTTTTATATTGTTGTTGTTCTATACTGTGGTGTGGAAACCTGAATCAAATCTTTTTTTTTCTATTTCTATTATTTTTTTAATCTTTATTTTTGTTAGATAAGTCAATCCCTATGGATTTGACTTTGTGCAGTACTACAATGCTTATATACTTGAAAATAAGACAACCCTAAATTTTTTATTCATTAATTTGGTTTACTAGTTTTGGCATAATAAGTTTTTGTCACCATTGTTGAGGATTACAATGTGTAACGAGGACACTGGTTATAAAACCTTTCTTTTTTTTTTCTTTTCTTTTTTTACTTTCTTTTATTACCTTGTTCTTTTTGTTTTCTATTCTATAGGAGTCAAGATTGGAATATGGCTAGAGGACAAAAAAGCTTCATGAAATTAATTTGCTTTTGTTGAGTTTTGTTTGTGGCATTAAAAAAAAATATTTTTTCTTTCTTTTCAAGATCATTGCTGTATAAGTTCTTGTGTTTCAAGTATAATCTTGTTTCAAGGAAATCTCTTATTTTCCCCTCTCATCTGAGGCTTGAGAGTACACTCCACTACTCGAAGAAGCCACATAAAATTTGAGATTTAACTTGTAAACACTTGAACTAATACTTTAAGATCTTTAGTGAAAATTGAGAATCCAATATTGAGCATTTAACAGGTTAAAAGAGAGTCTTTGGCTACCAATTGATTAAGCACTGCTTAAAGCTGCGTAAGATTTTTTTTTCATTCCTTTAAGCATTGATAAATTCTTTAGGTAATTTCATTCCACTTCCTTGTTATTTTGTTTCCTTGATGTGTTGACGTAAGATTGTATCAACTTACAATCTAGTGGGAAGCTCGGCATATACATTTCGGTGTATATGTGCCTAGTTTGTAGCCCATTAAGCTAGATAGTTTGAATAGACTGCTCTTGGGTTGTGTATGCATTGTGATTAATAATCCTAGACTTTCTTATATTTTAGGTTGTATTTGTTTTTAGGATTTATTTATTTATTTATTTTTTTTTTTTTATGAGCACATAGTAAAGTGATCGAGCAGACCACTTGAGGAAAATAAACTTTGTGGTTGGAGACTTATCTAACTTGTTTAAAAATTTTGAAAATATTTATTTATCTGACACTATGTCTAACTATAAAAGAAAACGTAGGGAAAATGAAATTCTAAATGACCCTCCAATGAGAATCTTGCATGAATATTTGCAACCAATAAGAACAAGTTCTCTATCTTGTATAGTTTTTCCTACCAATGTTGACACATTTGACTAAAAATCAGGAGTAATTCAATTACTTTTCTAGTTCCATGGTTTAGACTCAAAGAGCCCCTACTTCCACTTGAAAGAGTTTAAGGAAGTTTATGCAACATTGCACAACAAAAATGTTAATAGTGATGTGGTTAGATTAAAATTGTTTCCTTTCTTTAAAGAGAAAGGTTAAGAATTGGTTAAATTCTCTAAAACCAAGATCTATTGGTACATGGCAAGATGCAAAGAGAACTCTTAAAAAATTTCTTCTTAACCCATAGAACTAATACTCTTAGAAGGAATATTATGAATTATTCATGAAAAAACAAAAACTTTTTTCCAAT
Organism: Platanus orientalis; assembly: GCA_025762735.1. Lineage (NCBI taxonomy): Eukaryota > Viridiplantae > Streptophyta > Magnoliopsida > Proteales > Platanaceae > Platanus > Platanus orientalis. The sequence goes on from JAOXJP010047601.1 coordinate 11,831, forward strand.
GTTGGGAAACATTTTAAAGAATTATTATTAACTTGCCCCTATCATGGCAATGAAACTTGGCACACAATCAGTTTCTTTTATGAAGGTTTAACTTCTCAAATGCACAAATTTGTAGAGATGATGTGTAATGGTGAGTTTTTAAATAAAGACCTTAAAGAGGTTTGGGATTATTTTGATCAATTAGTTGAAAATGCCTAATCTTGGGATGACACAAATTAATTTGAGAGGTCAAATAAGACCAAGCCTAATGCCATGACTAAGGGAGTTATGTACCACCTTAGAGAAGATGATGCTGTAAATGCCAAGATAACCAATCTAACCAGAAAAGTGGAAGGCATGGAACTTACGAAAGTAAATTCAACAAAGGCCAATAAAAAAGTAGAAAACATTTATGGAATATGCAAAACTAATGGACACCAAACTCAATATTTTCCAACAATGCATGCTTTTCAAGAGGTACTACATGAACAAGCAAATGCCATGAATGCCTATAAAAAAACATTTTCTTCCCCCTATTCAGAAACACATAATGTCAATTAAAGGAATCATACTAACTTTAGTTAGAGAAATGGGTCCAATGCAAACAATCATTCTCAAGGGCCTTCCACTTTTACTTCTTATGTGCCTCCACATACGAGTTCTCTTAAGGATATGTTGCAAGCATTCATGCAAGGTTAAACCAACATTAATAATCAGACAATGCAAGCCATCACTGATATGAAGAATTCTATCAACAAATTGATCTCTGCATTGAGCATTCAAGAAAATGGCAAGTTTCTTGTCCAACCTTAACAAAATCCCAAATGTCAATTTGAGATAAGTAATTCTTCTAATCCACAAGGGGAACATGTCAAGTCTATCACCACTCTACGAAGTAAAAAAACAATTAATAAATATACTCTAAATAAGGTTAGCAAACTTAAGGAATCTTTGAAATCAAAGAGTTATGATGAGCTTGACAAGTCTAAATCTGATGTGGCATTACAAAGTCTGATACCTACTCATTTTTCTCAAAGATTACAACCTCCTTAGAAAATGGTGAAAAATACAGATATTGTTGAAATCTTTAATCAAGTAAAGATCAATATTCCTTTATTGGATGCCATCAAACAGATTCCACAGTATGCCAAGTTTTTAAAAGATATATATATAACCAAGCCTAAATTGAATGTACAGAAGAAGACTTTTTTGACATAACAAGTGAGTGCAATCATTCAATACAATACCCCACCAAAATACAAAGATTCAAGGTGCCCAACAATATCTTGTATTATCGGAAACTTTTAAATAGAGCAAACTTTTCTTGACCTTACGCCTAGTGTTAATCACCTACTTTACTCGATGTATAAGCAGTTGGATCTTGGTGAACTTAAACCCACCACGATAACTCTTTAACTTATTGATCATTCAGTGAAAATATCGAGGGAGAAAGTTGAGGATGTGTCGATCCAAGTAGATAAATTTTACTTTCCTACTGATTTTATTGTCTTGGACACACAACCTATGTTGAATGTATGCACCTAAATTCCTATTATTTTAAGCCACCCAATTCCTTGCAACTTCCCATGCTCTGACCAATTGTAGGAATGGTGTCATGAAACTCTCTTTTGGAAATATGATAGTGAAATTGAATATTTTTAATATTTGTAAACAAATTAGGAATGTTGTTGATCTGCATGAGGTAAATTTTGTTGAGACCCTTGCGTAAAATAAATATTTGCCATCACTTTTCTTTGGTATTTTTTAGAGTTGTTTTAACTCCCCTTAATACTGATTCTATAATTAGTTCTATAAATTCTTTGTTAGAATATTCTCTATTATTGGATACTGATAAGTGGAAGACATGTTTTGAGGAGTTACCACCTCATGATATCATAATCACCAAAAAGAAAAAAAGAAAAAAATGATAAGGTGTATTTATAGTTTTTTTTTTTTTCGGTGTACATTGGTTTTTTCCTTTTAATTTTTTTAATTTTTAATTTTTTAATTTTGTTATTTTTAGGGGGTATATTAGCTTTTTTTTTTATTTGATATCCTTGTAATGTTTTCTTGCACCCTCTCTTTTTTTATGGCTTCTCAATATCTGTGATGCTTCATAGTTAAAACATTAAGGACAATGTTCAATTTAGGTTAGAGTGTGTTGATTTGTACTTTATTGTTGGGATAATTTTTGTTAATAGTATGGACTAGTATTCTTCTTTCTTTTTTACATTTCTCTAAAAAAAAAATACTCACTTTTTACATTTCTCTAAAAAAAAAAATTTGAATATTTTTTCTTTCTTTAGCTGTCATCTCTATTTTTGCTTGCTTTTGAGATACTAAATTCTAGATTATGAAAGCACATGGTAAAAGAAAACCAAATTCTAGTGTTTTTAATATTGAGCTCTTGTTATTAACTATCATTTAGCTTAAAAATTAATGATCTTTTGAAATTTCACTACACATTTGACTCATTTCTAGAGTTTTAGTGAATTAAGTAATTGTTGATCTATTGATTTCCTAGAGTGTTTGGGGAAATTAAGTCGAATGAGTTTGGATTGCCTTATCATTTGGTTGGGTGGGAAATAAAAAAAATTGAATTGGGTATAAACATGCTTTAGAAAGCAACGAATGAATTAGATCGGGTGCACTAAAAAGGGCTACCTATTTGTGTTGTAAAAAAATGAGGTGTTGAATATGATGAAAAAAAGTGTAAAAGAGATTTGAGTAAAAAAAATAGAGAAAAAAATAATATAGTGATAGTTTCAATATTATTTTTGTTTTTATAAAATAAGGTGAAAGCCGTCATTGTAAAAATACGAGCATACTAAAATATCATAGATGGAGCCCATGAGGTATTAAAGTGAACATTCAAATTGCTTGTTAACCCAGACAGGTAGCTTAGTTTAAAATTGGGTCCTTGGGTTAATCCAACCATCTCTTTGGTGATTAGGAGTTCACCACTACTGTAGGATACTGACCCTCTAGTTATTTGTTAGACTACATATGCACTCAAAGTCGCATTGTTTTAAAGTTTCTTTAGTGGGGAGTTAGTGATTTGGGCTATGTTTTGATTTTTTGGAATAAATGACTGAAAATTTGTATAACCAGTGCTTGAGTAATTATGAATTTGATATCTTGATTGATTTACACAACTTTGTTTTTTGTATTTTATTTTTTTATTTATTAAGAAAATATGGAGGATTGTTGGTTTTGCTGTACATTCATTATCTTAAATTAGATGTGCAAGTTACACCATTTTTAAGATGGTAAATTTTCTCTTGATGCCCTAACTATATGTTTTCATTGAGTGTGAAACTAAAGAGGTGCTTATGAGCTAAAAATTTGTTGAGGTGTATGGAAGTTTGCTGTACATGATTTGAATTTTGTGGGTATATTTATTGTAAATCCTCACGAGTCAAACTCGTCCACTAGGGGTTTAAGGGCTTATTACATATGCTAAATGCAATAAAAAATGCTTACAAAAATGGCAATTAACTTTTTCATATTTTTGGTTTTCTTCTTGTAATTTTCTTTTATTTTTTGTTTATTTGTTTTTGGATTGCGTAGATTGCTAAGGACTAGTAATATGCTAGTTGGGGGTGTGATAATTGCTTAAAATTACATAATTATTTTAATTAAAATAAGTATTATTACATTTATTTTATGTGTATTTTGTAATAAATTATGTATTTTCTCCTGTATGAACTTAAGAAAAGCCCAATTGAAGATTGAAGCCCATTACAAAGCCTACTAATGGAGATAAAGTCAAAAGTTGATAGAGATCAACACCGATCGATCCAATTAAGTGAAAATCAAGCATCCAAGGGAATTCAAGGGTTAAGATTAATAGATAAGGGTGATTGGACATTATACTAGCTTATTCATGTGTTAAGTAAAAAATGTGTGGGGCCTATGTGCAAAAATATCTTCACTTTATGCCTATTTTGAAAAACTCGCTAAAATGAGGTTTTGAGTCACGTGCGATATTCTATCCATAACATTTGACTCAAAACTCGGATTCAAGCAAGGTTGGTGGCTTTAGAAAGAAGATACAAAGATTTACAATTTCATGCTTCATTAAGAAAGTCAAATTCAGACAATTTCATAGTAAAAAATGAAAGACAAGATCGAGAAAATTTAGAAACTTAAGAATTTAGAAAGTTTGAGAATCTTTTGGCCAATGATCTCTCTATGATTTTTCTCTATAAAAGGGGAGCAACTATGAACAAAATTATGATTTATTCTCCTCTCTTCTCTTCTTATTTTATTAGGTTTTAGTCTCTTATTTCCAAGGCTTTTATTATAAGGATGATAGGTTAAAGGCTTGACTAAGATTAGAGGTGAAG
>JAOXJP010047611.1:0-16157 GCA_025762735.1 Platanus orientalis
GGAGATTTAACCTAGGGCTTACAACAAATGGAGGGTTGAGATAAAGTTTAGGGTTTAAGGGATCAAGGGTGAGAGATGAAGTTTGTTCATTCAACAAATCAATTTGATTAGTTGAATGGAATCAAGGGTTAGGGTTACTTGTACTAGATCTAGGGCTGCATGGGGATACCATGGATATTTGAATTTCAGATTTTAATCTTAGGGAAGGTGTACAAGGGTGCATGGAATCAAGGGTTAAGCATGTAGCTTGGCCACTAAACTATACACTTTGATTAGTTTATGGGAATCTAGGGCCAAAATGACTTGTGCCAAAACTAGGGTTGCATGAGAGATCCATGAATATTTGAAATTGATCTTAGAGGGGGTATATGGGGTGCACAAGAAATATTCATATCCAAGGGTGGGGGTTTAAGGTTTTAGATGAGAATGTATTAATGAGCATTAATAAGCTTAAATCCAAATAAAGTGAGCTCATTAATCTCAAATGAATTAAATTCATGTGCAAATGTCCTATTACTTGGCTACCTCACTTTTTGGGTTTTTGTGCTCGAAAGCATGAAACCTCAAAGTACATTTTCAAAGTCTCGGATGTTTCGATCGTAATGGATCAGCTGGAACTAAATTACGATAAGGGTAGGTTGGTGAAAACATTGTTTTATTGACCTTAAAAAGTCTCAAATAATTTTTGGAAGGGTAAGATGGTAAAATTGATTTTCAAGGTCTTCATATAAAAGGTAACCCTCAGGTTTTGTGAGCTACAAGTTCAAACCACTCTGAATTATGACACCCAAGCTGGGAATCAGGCTCGAGATTCTCTTTTAGGTATGTTGGGAAATCTTGACTAAAAATGCCCCTATAACTGTAAGAAGTCTCTGTGAAAAAAATCAGGGTCACAGAGCATTGATGTTTAGAGAGTCTGCAATCCACAAGAACTAAGGGGTTGACCATCAGGTTCCTAGGCAATCTCTAAGAGCTTTTTGAAGAAGGGTCACTTGATGAGAAGTGTGATGGTAGCTCACTGAAGAATGGTGATATTAAGCTAGTATACATCTTTCATTGCTTTGGTTTGGGAAACAGTCTTTGGAGGACAGGGAAAATTTTGAGAAAAGCGACCTGACCTTGCTAAATTTTGAGTTCGGGAGCTTTATGTATGCTAAATACAAATGAAAGGTGTTTTGACCTAATTTGGGGAAAAAGTGGTGACTAGGCTTGTAAAATTTTTTAATAGACCTGTTCAGGGTGACAATCTTTTAAATATCTCAAAGTTATCGAGAAATGGCCACCAGCAAACTAAATTTTAGAGTTCGGGTGAATTCCTAAGGTTCAATTGAATACCTAACACTTGGCCCAATTATGTTACTCATTTTGAAGTAATTGGGGGAATCTGAGTAGATTGGCCTTTCAAATGCTCCTGTCCATTAGGGCTTTTTTTGAAGGCCTTATTGATCTGGAGAGACAGGCACTGACTAATTAAGATTTAGACATTCGGGGAACATTCTGGACCCATATAGGTGAAATGCAGCTAGAACTAACTTTTCACCCCCTAAGGAATATTTGAGGTTTCAAAGGGGTTTAAGACTTGAGATGCCTTTTTTCTGGGAGACAACTGATTAAAGATAAGGCAAAAATTGAAAGATGGCCATTGACCTCTCTGAATTCGATAGTAGATGAATCTTTGAGAGCTTTTTAAGGGTCATTTTCTTACCAGGGGTTTTCGAAGGTTGAGAAATTTGTTATTGCCAGCTTTGAAAAAGTTTTGTTCTATAATAAGTTCCTTCAAGGTGGTTGAAATCAGGTGATGGGAGAAGCTTCAAAGGCTCTTTGAGGGTCCAAAGGTAGTTTTTTGAGAAAAAAGGGTAAAATGATAATTTTTCAGCCTGTGATGCTTCACTGAGAGAAGGCTTATTGAGGCTAGGGAAATTTGAAGGCAATGTAATTAGAAGTTTTAAATGTGGACCCTCATAGTTTCATTGATGTTTTTCGGAGACTTAGGGTTTGACTGAAAATAGTGTGTTTGACCTGATTTTTATGATTGTTTTGCACTTTGCAACTAAAATATCTAGGGAAGATTTCACAAGGGATGTCTAACCTCCTAGGGTCCAGTTTGCTTTTCCTAAACCAGGGTTGCCTCAGGGCTTGATGCCTAAGTGTTGCCTTAATTAATGTTCTTTCATTCCATTAGATGACCCGAATCAAAATTTGGGTGCTAACAGATGCCCCTCTTTGGTATGTGTGGCCTCTCCATACGTAGCAAAGAAGGAAGTACCTTAATTTTGATTTAGGCGTGATGATACCTCTTTCTTACATATAACTCATGGATATCAGGTGGGTGGTTTTGAAAATATAGAATAGTTTTGTTGAGAAAGCATGGTAGGCTAAAATTTTCCCCTGACCTTGTGAATCAAGGTTTTGAAATGATTTATTTTTGAAATCCCTTCTCGAATTGAGAGTCAACTTTTTTTGTGTTTTGTAAATTCCTTCAAAGTTATTCGAGTTCCGAAATAGGTATCAACCAATAGAGAGACTCTTTTTGTTTGAAAATGGGGTTTATTCATGAGTAGTATGCATGCAATTGGTACCTTATCTAACTCAAGAGTGTTGCTATTAGCACATGTGATGCGTCAAGAGACATGTAAGTCATCGACATAGGCCACAAGTGCTTGAAAACATTGCAAAAAACCAATCATGCAAAAGTTGTAAATCATTTGAACCATTTAGAAGACTTATGCACTTATATTCATTTTTGGCTTACTTGTGAAGATTAAGTTATATGATTTGCGAAACTTTCTTGTGAAATTTTATAAATGTTGAGATGTTATGTACTTTGTTGATTGTTTTGTTGAATAATTATTTGATTATTTTGAAAGTTGATTGCTCAGTAGTCTTTTTGTGACTGCCTTTGAGAGTTTTAATTGCTCTCATGAAGAGATGTTGTTAAGCTCTCTCTAGAAAAGTTATGGAAAAACTATGTATTACTTTTGAAAACTACTCGGTTCTTACATCAATCATGATACATATGTTAATATAATTCATAAAAATTGCTCGGGTTTTACATCAATCATGATATATAGCTGGATCAATCTACAACATTGCTCCCATCCAATTTAGGTGAATGTCATATTTTATAGGACTCATAGAGAGATTTTGGGAAGCACTCTCTAGAAAAGTCATGGGACCTTTGAGGGTCAATGCTATGTATCACTTACCCATCCCTCATGATACATAGATCAATGGATCGCTCTATGGCATTGTTCTCATCCCACTTAAACAATGTCATAGCAAGGGGACAAGTAAGGGAGAATGTATAACAACTCTCACTAAAAGCCATGGTGGGATCCCATAGGATTGGTTGTTGTGCCTTGCCTAAGTAATAACAACTCAGTCATTGTTACAGTACGTATAACACAACGTTTGAAAGTGAATGCAACATGTGGTTATATCCCAATAAGCCAATGTCATAGGGGGGCGGTGCTAACAGGTTGATCTGTTGAGTTGTGACCATCAGGATTGTCAAGGAAATGTTGTTGTGCTCTTTCCCAAGAACTTGTGGGGAGTTGTTACAGCTCTTGCTATGACGATGCTACTTAAGCATGATAGTTGATTAGACTATAGCCAGAAGTTAGCATTTTATAGACTTGATAAATTGAAGTGTGGCATTTCTTGTGTCTGAAGTCAAGCAAATGTCATGGGGTGGCCATTAGTAAGTTATGCAGCAAATAACTTACTAAACGAAAAGTGGCCAATGCAAAAGGGAAAACCATTTAATAAGGTGGACTAGGTGTACCAATTTATTGAATTGTAGGGGGCTTTGGTTTGGCCGTGCAAGGGGAAGTTCTTGCTCTCTCTCCTAAGAAGCTGTGGGGGGTTTTCTCACAAGTAGCCCTATTGCTATGACAGCAGATCCCTTAGGCATGACAGCAATTTGTGTTATGGCCCTTGGAATTCCATAGAATTTATGGAATGAGTTATGATGCATTCTTACATCCTCATAAATAGACATCATAGGTGGGTCATACTTTACAGTTGTCACATCTTTAACATAGTGTAAGTAGAGGACCAATCGGGACTAGAGATGTTATTGAGCTCTCTCCAAAAGCTATGGGGGTTGTAATAACAAGGAACCCATTGCTATGTATTAATCATGACTCCCTAACAGTATTAATGCCAATATAATATATAGATTATAAACTGAGGTGTAGCATTTTCCTATGTCCAAATAAGCGAAAGAGGTGAGGCAATTTGTCTGCACCAGGGATTGCAGTTGGGGCTACATCAAGAGGTTTTTAGGCTTACTCCAAAATCCATGGAGATCCTAAGAGATTGGTGATCTATATTTATTTCAACCACCCAAAACATGAATGGCATAAAAAGTAGGCTATGGAGAGATGGCACCTACCTACACCTGGATAGGCGCTGTCTATGAGGACCTTTCTTCAAAGTCGTGTACCGACTCGACTTAGTGAACCTGCACGGCCTGGCGGGGCATATCAGGAAGTTTTTAGGCTTACTTTGAAACCCATGGAAATCCTGAGAGATCAGTGCTATGTACTTGTTTCAACCATCTAATCTGTAAACATGATACATAAGCTATAGAACAATGGACAACATTTATCTATGCCCGATTAGACAATCTGCTATGTTGAGGGTTGTGGCCTTTTCTTATGAGACAAGATGTGGGGTCCTTACTGAACTTGTAGTGGCCTACGATTTTTCAAGGTCAAGAATGAAAGACATATCATCTCCATTCATAATTGACAAGAGATTACACATCACGTCCCTTGACATTTACTAAGAGATGATGTGTCATCTCCAATCATAATTGATGGGAGATGATGCATTATCTCTTTCCACATTTACTAGGAGATGATGTTTCATCTCCAATCATAATTGATGGGAGATGTCACATCATCTCTATTCACAAAACTTACATTTTGACAAAAGATGATGCATCATCTCATATTTGTTTGGTCGTGAATGGAATTTGTTGGATATGGTGCATCATCTCTGATAAAAAAAAACTTGTATTTTGACAAGAGGTAACACATCATCTCCAATTTGCTTGGTCATGAATGCCATTTGTTGGAGATGATGCATAAAAATTGAGTTTGTTTACCCATTGTTTCTAGACTGCAACAGCTATGTAGAAAGGCTTCTTCTCAATGAGCTAAGGAGTGGCCAAAAGTCATTAGTGTCTATTGATCAATGATTAAGCTTGAAAGAGGTTTATGACTCATTTTCTAAAAATTCTTTCACAAATTTTGAAAATTGGGCCCTTCAGGGTCTTTGAACATTAGTAATGACCTAGTATGTGACTCTCGAGACATTTGGTCATGTTTGCATATATTTTGGTTCCATGCCTGGCTTGGATGAGGTATAAAGGGTGTATGTAAGCTTTAGATTCTAAATGTGCCTCTCTTTTCTGTTGGGAGAGTGTTTGAACAAAGATGGGTTACAGACCTATGTTTGGAGAGCTTTATTTTGGCTTTACCAAAAGATGATTCCCATAGTTCTGTGCTTATGACTTGACTTGACTCAGGGCACCATTTTTGGTTCTCACCTTGTGTGCTAATTCATTTTGCTCCCTTTTTTGCCCCTATTTTACCAAGACTAGGTCGGAGCGGCATTTCTAGTTTTCACTCTGAGCTTTCATAGTTTGATTTTTTTTTTTTTTTTTTGTCCATTTTTTTACCCTATCCTCAAACAAATCTGGGTTTTCTAGAAAAATAGTTGTAAGGGGTATGTGTCCTTATCTCAATTTGATTAAATGTTTGACATGTGTATTATTGACTTATGCTTAGAATTTACTGAAATGCTAAAGCTTTTGAGTGGATGCATTTGTTGATCGAATGACTTATTGAATATGTTCAAGATTTGTCTTTGAATAGGCCAATTTTGAAGAGTTTTGGAAGTATGAATATGAATGGCTCCTTGTCGGAGACTTATTGCAATTAAAAATCATGGTTCTCTACAAAATGCCCATATCTTGAAGAAGATTATGGTTCTGTATAATATTTCTATGTTTAAAAGGGTAATGGTTAGCTATAAAATCTAAATGTTTTGGAGAAGATCATGGTTCTTTATAAGATCCCCATGTTTAGAAGAAGATCATGTCATTTGAAAGAAGATCATGGTTCGATATAATACCCATATTTGTTTTAATAAAATATTGGTTTTTATTTTTGTTATTTTTTTTTTGTTTTGTCTTTATTTATTTTTTTTTTTTTTTTTTTTTTTTTTTTTTTTTGGTCTTTTGGTTTTTGCTTTCTTTTTGTTGTTTTTGAACTATTAGTTCTCCTGGTCTGGATTTGTATATAGAAATGACCATGATTTACAACAAAAAAACTTAAGGAATGGAAGAATGTTTAGCAAAATGGATAGTTAAAGGCCTTCTCATTTCAAAATTTGTTTTAACACAATTCAGATTTACATTAGTCAAGAAAAGAATTGCTTGACTTGATCCAAGTTCACAGATCTGGGGAAATCCTTCTTGTCCATATTTCCTAAAAGTAATGCCCCACCAGACAGTTTTTTCTTGACAATTAAGGGTCCTTCATAATTTAGCCGAGGTTGCCCTCATGGTGCTTATTCATGTGGAAGGACTTTCTTAAGAACTAAGTCTCCTTCTTCAACATCTCTAGGCTTGACCCTTTTGTTGAAAGTCATTACCTAATAAGCATGTCCATTACTTATTGCACGCAGTCTCTTCTCATTAATAAGGTTCAGTTGATCATGTCGAACCTGTGCCCATTCTGATTTAAGAATCTGTGCCTTGGCTAATATGGAGTTTCACCTATCAAGGTACAAATAGATGTTATGTAGGCCATAAGTGCATAAGGCAACATTTCATGCCAATTGGAGTGGTTGACAATCATCTTTTGTAAGAACTTATTGAGATTTTTGTTGGCTGCTTCTATAGCTCCGTTCGTCTGTGACCTGTATAGAGACAAGTGATGGTGATGAATTTTGAACTTTTTATAGAGTAATTCAAGATCTTTTCCCACAAATTTGGTTGCATTGCCAGTGATGATTTTTCTAGGAACACCATATCGACAAATGATGTCACGTGTACAAATCTAGCTGTGTTCTTTATCGTGACTGTTGATAGGGATATTGCCTCAACCCATTTGGTAAAATAGTCAATTGCCACAATGATGTACAGATGTCCATTGGTTACCTTTTGAGGCATGGGTCCTACCACATCAATTCCCCACACGGAGAATGGCCAAGTAATAGTCAAATTATGCAATTGAGAGGCTAGTGCCTTCATAATGTTGGCATAAGACTGGAAAGTGTGGCACTTCTTTACATAACTACAACAATATGTTTCCATTGTCGACCAGTAATAACCCAATCAAAGAATTTTTTTGCTAGCATGAACTCATTCATGTGTGGACCGTATTCTCCTTTGTGAATGTTATCAATGATAATGGAGGCCTCAAACTCATCTACGCATCTCAAAAGGACATGATGAGGGGATTTCTTTTACAATGTCCCGCCATGTAGAATAAACTATGGTGCCAATCTTCTGAGGGCATGCTAATCATTCTTAAAAGCCATAAAGGGCAAAGTCTGATCTTCAAGATAATGTTTTATGTCAAGGAACCAAGGTTCTCTGTTCAAGTCAATAGTCACAATTTGAAGACAGTAGGTCGACTCTCTCTGCTCAATTTTAATTGGTCTCATTTCTGCCCCTTAAGGGATGTCGATCATGGAGACCAATGTAGTCAAAGCATCCGCAAACTGGTTCTTGTTTTTGCTAATGTAGTTGAAAGTTAGGTACTCAAAATTCTTGGAAAAAATCTGCAAGCACTCATGATAGTCCAAGAACTTCTCTTCTCAGATAAACCAATCTCCAGTGGCTTGGAAGATGACCAGTGCTAAATCTTCATAGACTTCAAATTCATCAATGTCTAGGTCAATAGCTCCTTTCAAACCAATGATGCAAGCTTTATATTTGGCTATGCTTTTGTGCATGGAAAGTGGAGTCTTACAACAATTGGAATAAGGACACCACTAAGGGAAATAAGCATAGCTCCAACACCATTGCCTACCTAATTGGAGGCTCCATCAAAACACATCTTCCATCTAACAATCTTGTTCAATTCGACCTTAACACAAAGTATATGTTCATCTAGGAAGTTGAAGCTCAAGGATGAAGGTTCATCTGTTGGTCCATCTACTAGGAAGTCAACAATGGCTTGCCACTTGATAGCTTTCCATGAGACATAAGTAATGTCAAATTCGAATAACATCATGAGTCAACAAGAAGTTCTCACTGTGGTTGCTGGTTTCTCAAATAGATATTTAATGGGATCTATTCAAGAAATTGGAAACACTTTATAGGAAATGAAGTATGTTATAATCTCTTGGTATCATACACTAAAGCTAGACAAGTCTCAAGAGGCATATATCTAGTATCATAATCCACAAAATGCTTGCTCAGATAGTAAATGGCTTGCTCTTTTCTTCCTGTCTTATCATGTTGCCCCAATATGCATCTCATAGAATTGTCATGTACTATCAAATACAAGATAAATGGTCAGTTTGGCTTTGGAGAAATTAGCATAGGTGGGCTTAGCAGATACTTCTTGATCTTGTCAAAAGCAATCTGGCAATCATCATTCCATTTAGTTGGAACATTCTTCCTTAGTAGTTTGAATAGTGATTCACAAATGGGTGTAAGTTGGGCAATGAACTGACTGATGTATTAGATATGGCCCAAGAAACTGTGTACATCTTTTTCTGTGTGAGGTACATGCATTCTAATGATTACTTTGGCTTTATAGGGTTAACCTCAATGCCTTTTTCATTGATGATAAAGCCTAACAATTTTCCATGTTAGGCTCCAAAGATGCATTTGTTTGGATTTAACTTCAGTTTGTACTTTCTTAGATGGGAAAATAACTTATGTAGGTGCTTCAGATGATCCTCCTAGTGGCAGGACTTGATGATCATGTCATCAACATGGACTTCCATTTCTTGGTGGATCATGCCATGGAAAAGGGCAGTCATGACCCACTAATAGGTTGCCCCTTCATTCTTGAGGCCAAAAGGCATGACTTTGTAATAGAATGTGCCCCAAGGGATGGTGAAAGCAGTCTTCTCATGGTCTTCCACAGCCATCTTAATCTAGTTGTAGCTGGAGAACCCATCCACAAAAAACATCATCTTATGTCCAATAGTACTATCAACAAACACATCAATATAGGGTAGAGGGAAATCATCTTTGAGACTAGCTCTGTTTAGGTCTTTGTAATTTATATGCATTTGGACCTTGCCATCCTTCTTGGGTACAAGGATGATGTCTACTAGCCATTGGGGGTATTGGACAGATAGGAAAAGGCCAGCATTAAGTCGCTTTTTAATTTCTTCTTTAAGGACAAGGGACTATTCTGATTGTAGGTGCCTAGGATTTTTCTTGATGGGGTGGATATTTGGGTTAGTGGAAAGCTTATGGGTGACAAGGTTTATCTCTAGTCCAGGCATGTCTGCATAAGTCTATGCAAAAATGTCTTTGTACTCTCGAAGTAAACTTACCAAAGCATGCCCCAAATCTAAAGTGCTGGGATCCCAATTTTTACAATTCTAGGTGAGGTTTCAGACCCAAGATTTATCTCTTTGAGCTCATATGCCATTGGAAGATTTTGGTTCTCTTAACGCTCAAAAGCATTAATAACCTCTTTTGGCATTAGTTCATCTTCATTCCATTCCATTGGTTCCTATTTTATTACAAAGAAAGCTTTGTAGTATAAGATTTAGGTGAAAAGCGTATATAATACCCAAGGAGCAACTGGTCTTGAAGTTAAGCTCCAAGTTGCCTATGTACCTGATATGTTTGCACCGATCACATCTTCAGTAACGTTGGTCTGTTAAGATCAAGTTGTACATAGTTCTAGTCTTAAGGGATGATTAACATTTTTTTAGAAAAGCAATTGGACCTGAAGTTTCTTCTCAGGTTGCTATATACTTGACTTTTGGCATTGGTCATATGTTGAAAACACTGGTATGTCAAGATCAAGCCGCATGCAGTTCTTTCTTTACGAAGGTAACAAACAAAAAAAAAATTATTTTTTTCAAAAGTGACTGAACTTGAAGTTTGTCTTAGGCTTCCTACGTACCCACTACATTTGCATTGGTCTACTGCTTTGATAATATAAGTCGGTAGGGATCAAGTCATACATAGTTCTTATTGCAAAGTGAAAAAGCAAAATGACTTAAAGGGAAACTAACAAAACAGGGGGAAACTTATACTTCTAGCAACCTTCAATCTCAATCAATCACCAACCTAATCATCCAATGTAGCTCTATTAGCTCATCTAATCTATTCGCAAGCATCCACTAGTACCCATGTTTTTGGCATGGTGACTTCGTTAAGACCAACCTCACTTAAATCTAACTCTCCACTAGCAATCACTAATCATAGTGCTTCCCTTACATCTCCTGGCAATGAGAGTAGACTTAGAGGAGATGTGTTGTCCTCCCTGTATTTTGAGGTGCTAGGATTTGGACTTTCCCTAACCTCAAGGATGAATGGCTTAGAACTGAAATATGGGAGACGCTAGAATAGTTTCATTAGTGGAGGGGAACTAAGAACATCCTCAAGAGGATAGACTAGAAAAGGATTGGTACTTGGAGGAGGAATAATAACAGGTTCTAATTAGGCATTTTTTGTGTTGATAATTGGTGGTACTAATGGAAAGACCTAGGTTTATGGCTCAATTGTCAAGGCATTGCATGTTTTCAAGGGAGAAGTTGGTAGCTCGAAGATGGAGACAAAGTTTCTGGAGGCCTTAAGACTAACCCATTTCTTTTTTCTGTCCCATTTCATTTGGTGCTTCAACAAAGGCTTGAAACCCATGCCTACTTTACGTGGCACTTTGATGGCCTTGTTAGGGTCTTTCTTACCTTATGAAAACTTGTCTAACCCCTTGTCCATGTTGAACTTTATCTTGGCCATCATACGAAACTTTGATGGGAGGACCACTACTTTCCTTTTCAAATCTACCGCCTCTTTCTCAGTGTGTACCACCTCGAATTAGTACTAGGTGTAGGTATTTGGGGCTTACAGGTTCTGGACCCCGAGTACTTTCTGGCCCATCATTGTGATCACATTTGTGTCTATAGGGATGGTGACAACTTCATCGTCAACTATAAACTTAATTTTCTATTGCAAAGACAATGAAACGGCTCCTACTTGATAGATCAATGGTCTTCCCAACAATATTGTGAAGGAGGATGGTATACTCAATACTTGAAACTGAACATTGAATATTCTTCCTTCTATCACTAGGAGAATATCAATTCTCCTTAGCCATGACTGGCTGAGTTTTCGAAGGCCCTGATGTCACAAGGGTTAGGTCTCACATTCCTGAGGGGGATTCTTAAAGTATCCAGGGTTTCTCTAGTGAAAATATTCAAGGCAGAACCATTGTCTACTAGTATCAAGGGAATGTACATGTCTGAGTGGCGAGTAGTAATGTAGATGGCTTTGTTGTCTAGGGTGTCACCCTCAGGGATCTTTTCCTTAGAGAAAGTTATAACTCATGGCATAGATACTCATGCCACCATGTTCTCTAGCAAGTCTGGTGTAATCGATGCATCTACAAAATACTTTTTGAATATATTGAGAAACCTCTCTCTATACGTCTCAAATGTCAATAGAAGACTTAGGATGGAAATATGCGCTGACATCTTGGAAATTTGTTTAATTAGGAACAAATGAGACTTCTTGATAGCTGCCTCAAAATTTTCATTCTCTAACTTTTCTTCTTCTCTCTTACTTTCTTCTGCGTTGTTGTTTCACTCTCTTCTTCTACCATCTTCTCTTTCCCCTTACCCTCTAGGTACAAGTAGATGACAGGCTTGGAAACTCTCCCTGACCGTGTGATAAAGGTCGTGACTTCTTCATAGTCCTCATCTATCAACTCTGGCTCTGTTGTCTCCCCTACCAAATAGCTTAGTGCCACCTTGCTCAATAAGTATTGAATTCTGGTTGGTGGAGGGATGTTGGTAATTTGGTATTGTGGAGGTAAGAAGTCGAAGAGTTGGAGATATGGTGGTGGGGGATGAAATGAAGGAACATGAAAGGGTCATGGCTTGTTGAGTCTTCTTCAATTGATATCATCTTGGTGTTTCGGGGAAGGACTGTGACAAGGCTGCTTGGCGAGGTATCCCACATGTAGGAGAGAAAATGCTCATACTCTGGTGAGGGGATAGGCATAGGGATGTATTTGCTCAAGGAAAATACTTGATTAAAGTGGGGTAAGGGAATCATCTTTTTGGGTTATGTAATCTTGGTAATAAAACTGGAAGGGTTGAACTCTGTACTGGTGAGACTTATCATATTAAGCCCCTTTGATGGTTGATGATTAGGGAGTGGATTCTATATGATGTTAGATTTTTTTGGTGAATTTATAGGTACGGGATCAAATGATACCTTCCCTTCATCGATCAAGTCTTGTATGTTGTGCTTCAACCGGCCTATAACACCTATTGAGGGTATGCCCAAGAGTTTGATGATACTCATAAATTTTTATCTGGTTATACCTGTTGGGTAAAGGATAAGGTGGAGTCTCGAGTCTAACAACTATAACAACCTCTTCTTGATGAGGTAGTCCATCACATATTTGTAAGGGTATGAAATTTGGGTAAATCTTCTTCTCTTCTCTAAGTGCACCCAGATATCTCTCTGCTGGTAAAATTGGTGTGGTTGAGGGGGAAATTCATGGCTGCTGGGTAGCCTGGTGTTATTTGTGGTGTCTGGTTGGGCAGAGGAACCTTAATAGTCTGTATTAGATTGGCCTCTAGATAGATGACTGCTACCTTCTTCAACATTAATCTGGTAGAACTGGTGAAGGTAGCAGATGAATCCTATATAAGACCCACCTTGATGGCTGACTCAACCTTGGCAGCCTTATCTACTACTACGGCAAAATTTCCCTGTGAAGCAATCAGAAGCATCAATTGGTAGGTGAGACCCAAAGTCCTCATCAAGGTAGAAATCATGCCCTCCTCAAACATGGGATGTGTCAAGTTAGAGGTCCTCTTCCTCCACCTGTATGTGAAATCCCCGGTATTCTTATCTATAAGGGGTCGCATCCCTTTCACTTCTTCTATAGTTGGTAGCATCTCAATGTTGAAATGGAAGTGGTTGATGAAAGACCATCTCAAGGTCCTTCATGTGCTAATGTTCCTCTTGTTTGGCATGACATCCATTTTCCAATATCTTTCTCTAGGCTTTGGGTAAACATTTGTACTAGAAGGTCCTCATCATGCCCCCATTGAAACACAGCATTGCAGTACATGTGTAGATGCATTCATAGACAAGTGGTGCCATCATATTTATTTACATGGGGCATCTGGAAGTTGGTAGGTAGTTCACCCCTAGGGTAGATGTAAAGATCTTCAAAGTCCATCTCCATAGGGAATTGTCCCCCTTTCATCAACTTTACCTCAGCGGCCAATTTGGTTAACCTAGTGTTATTCTCATCTTCCTTGGATGTGGTAACGACCTCTTTATCCTTCCAACTTGACAGTGATAGCCTATACTACTCCTTCAGATCAATGGTAGAGTGGTGTTCTGGTTGAATATGAACTGTAGTACGAAGTAGGGCAGTGGTATAGATGGGCTCTTACCTATGGGATTGGTCAAATGTGGAGCCTTACCCCTGAGGGTTGGTAAATAGAGGTTCCAAGGTGGATCTTTAACCCTAAAAGTGGTTGATTGGGCTTCCCTGCTTGAGCATGAACTCATACATCACCTTCTTAAATTCCATGAGACTAGGAATTTGGATTTGTTCTTATGTACTAGCTTAGCTTTGAGGTGGTGTAAAAGTTTGGGGTTGTCATGGGGAGGAAGGACCTTGTGGAGGAGTGGTGGTCCATCCATGCCTAGACATGAACTCCCATCATTTTCTCAAGTTCAGCTCTTTGTTGGTCCGAAAGTGTGCTTTCAGGACCGTTATAAGGAAGCGGTTGAGTTCTTGATAAGACCTCAGGATGGGTGGAGGGTGGGACACTTGTTACAGATGCTGGCAGAGTAGAATTATCTTCTATAGCTTCACTGAGTTACACCTTTCAATTTTTATTTTTTTTGAGTCTCTAGAGGAGCTATTGTGGCTTGCTTAGGCTATTTAGAAAATACTCATTTCTTTAAGGGATTCATTCTTTTGTATTTGTTCATTTTTAATAACCAGAAATTATTTAACAAGTGCATAATATGTCATACAAGTGAATTCATGTATATTTTCCAAGAACACCAGCTTTGGATATATATATATATATATAGATATATATATATATATATATATATATATATCAAAAGTGGTTACAAGAGGGTATTTGACCCTATACAACAAAAGGGAGATTGGAAAATAAAAGACAAACTAGAGTCCAGAGTGGTGGAGGTGGGGTCGGTACTAGTTCGTAGCCTAAAGAGAAAATCGGATTTCTCAACTCTTGAACCCATGACAACTTCCACAAGTACTATATGTATGTCATGTTATTGTTGCATCGAATCTCGCTTCCTAAGTCATCATGGGAAGCTCTCGAGGGTCAAATAAACTCCAATAAAGGTAAAATTTTATGAACATGTGAGTCACTATGAAAATGACTTACAACATAAATTTGGAGTCTTAACTCTTACCATTGGAGGAGTTATTTATGACTCCCACCCTATTGAATGCATAGAAAAAAGACATAAAGAGGGTAAGCTTATCTCCTTTATGTCCCACCTTGGGGCTTCTTTAATGGGTCTAGGGGTGGACTAACTACAGCATGGGGTTCTTAATCACAAAAATAAAATGGAAACTAGCCTGGAGGTGACTGTTTTCCTTCCCTTTCTTCTTTTTCTCTCTTTTTCTTTATTTCTTTATTTCTTTCTTTTCTTTTCTTTCTCTCTATCTTCTCTCTTTCTCTTTTCTTTCTTTTTCTTTCTTCCTTGGGAAAATTTCCTATCCAAAAAACCTTCTCCCTCCTTGTGGCCAACTGGGGGGTATTTATAGGTGGGGCCAAGGATAGGGGGCATGGCTACAGGTTGGTATGCATGGGCATGGTGAGGTGGGACCCACATGAACATGTGATGGAGAAGGATGCTTCAAATGGGGTAGGGTGGAGGCTTCTCAATCACATATGGGGTGGTCTAGAGGTCTGCCTCCCATGGACTACAAAGTGAGGGTAGCTTCAATGGGTGACATATGGCAAGGAGGGTTGAATGGAGGGTTGAGGTGAGAATGTGGAAAATGAAGGGTTGAGATATATTATGAGCTTTTAAGGTTTTAGGGTGTTAATCCTAACCTTTAGCCATAAGAAGAGGGTGGATGTGTGTCATGTGGCAAAGCGGAGAAGATGGAGGGTTGGGATGAGGAGGTGGAATAAAAAGGGTTGGATGTCTACAAAGTTTTGGATGGTGGATGATAGGCGAGGGTTTTAGATCAATAGATCCTAGCCCTACATCAAGAGTACTTTGAATTGATGCCAAATCAAGGGCCCTAAGACAAAGCTACTTTTAGGATTTTTTTTGAAAGTCAAATGATTATTTTTTAAAAATATCAAAAAAGTAATGATTGTTTTTGCAAATATCATGGTTTTTTCATATTTTGATCATCTTACTGTCTAGGTGTGCTTTTTGGGTTCTATAGCTCAATCAAGGCTTATGTGTTTTTCACATCTCCCAGATGCTCTAGTCATAATGCAACTGTCAAAATTGTATCCGGTTGAGTCTGTAAGTCAAAACTGAGTCCGAATGACTTTGAAATGCTTCGAACCCATATAAGAGGGGTAAAATGGTAAAATTGATTTCCTGAATCTTAATACAAAAGATAACATTCGAATTGTGTGAGACACAGGTTTAGATTGTTTTTAAAACCACTACCCAAGTCAAAATCTATATTCAAAACCCTGATTTATCCTTGGTTGAATTCTTAGCAGATTTGAAACAAGATTTTGCTGAGTCCTAGGTGGGATTTTTTTGGGTCATTGAATATTTTTAGTATTAGAATCTCAAGAACACTATGAATAGGTGGGATTTTTTTGGGTCACTGAATAGAGTTAGTGGACACTATGAAAAGAAGGAGAGTTAACATTGCTTGTCTACAAGAGACTAAATGGAAAGGAAAAAAGGCTAAAGATATTGATGGTTTTAAACTTTGGTACACAGG
>JAOXJP010047622.1:0-16157 GCA_025762735.1 Platanus orientalis
AACTACTCTACTAGACTTGACAAAGAGGACTATCCATGGTCCTCTAGCTTCTTGTTGACATGGTATGCTCCCGCATCAACACTCATCAATCAACACTCATCATGAAAGTCCTGATAGTGGAGGGACTTGTCTTCTTGTTGTAGCTGTGAGATACTTTGTTGCAGTTGATAAATCTTAGCTGTATTTCCAATTTGGGAATATGTTTGACTCATGGCATCCCAAATTTCTTTTGTATTATTGAGAAGTAAGAATCCACTGCTAATATCGGGCATTGAGTACAACAATGATGACTTGGGTATAGAAGTTCTTAAGAGCGAGTGGGATTTTGTAATTCATAGTAATCACTCTTTGTAGTAGGGCCTTGTTTTGTACGTTTTTTTAGGTTTGCTTTGTATAGATTACCTTTTCTAGGTTGGGGATCTCTCATCCCCTTCTTTTAATATATATTTTCTTATAAAAAAAACAATAAAGAAAACAAGGATGACATCGAAAATTTTTGCATCCCATTTATCAGATGCAGGATTGTAGGGATCTAGTTTTTCAATTTTTTATTCAAATAGCTAATTTTTCTTTTTTCCTTCGATAAATAACATAGCTGATTGAGTCCATGCTAAATAATTTGAATCATCAAGTTTTACAACTGTGATATGGAGATTGGGTTTATCTTCAGGTGTTCCAAATGAGCTCATCCCTTCACCTGGTGAAGAGATTCTTGAAACTTGATTCACTTTCGATATCGTAATACAATGCAGCCTTTGATTAAACTCGTAGAATATTCCAAACCACCTAACAGATACCGCTAGACCTTTGAAGGTCAAATATCACGCCATAGGGTCTTCAAAATCTCTCTCTCTCTCGCTCTCTCTTTGCAAAAACAAGATTACCACATCACCTGGAATACCTACACAACCAAAACAATGGTGAAGCACACCTCAGACTGCATGCTATAATATCTCCAAGAACCAAACACTAGGAATTTATTCATATCATCAAACTACTGCCACTTGTGTAGAGAATTGAAGCATAAAAGAAAATATAAGGGGGTGGTATATATGCTGTAGAAAACAGTTCACTGCAACCTTAAAACTCCTCAAATTAAAATGAAATCAATTTAAGTAGATTTTTAACTTTGGTAGGGATCAAATGGTCCTAGTTCATTTGATTAATAAACCCTTAATCTTACACATCAACCAATATTATCAGATCTATTTTTTTAAGTTCTTGTGAAAAAATTCCAAAAAAATCTCTTCAGATCATCAAAAAATATCACAATATGCCGAACATTAGGATTTATCACCCACGTAAGTTTTTTATTGTCAGCTACTACAGTGATCCATACAGTGCGATACTGATCCGTATGCTGCTAGTGTATCATATGGATGCTACAGATTATAATCTGAACAGTCACTGACATCACCACTTCTTCTACTCTTGCCTCCTTGCTCTGATACCAAGTTGAAATTCTGTTTTTTTTTTTTTTTTTTTGTTGCTTTATGGTTAGGTTTTGTGGAAGTATGATGCGGAAATTGTGAAGAGGCTCTTTTATGTGCCACATACAAGAGAATAAGGTTCAAGTCTTGTGAAGTATGTGGGTTAATTAGAGTATTTTAGAGGTTTGGATATACTTGTAATAAGACCAATAGTGCCATGGGTAATTTGGGTTTATTAAGTTCAAGGGTATTTTTATAATAAACATTATTGCCAAGGGTAATCTAATAATTGTAGTGATTCAATAAGTCAAAGTGGGACCCTCTTGGAGTGCTGGTCGAAATTCTCTAGGAGGCCTTAAATTTTGGTAGTTTAGTTTTTAGAAAGTCAATGTTTTAGCAGTTTTGAGTTTAAGAAAGTCTTAGGTAGCAAGTAAGCTAGTAGTTTATGACTTTTTAATTTGGTTTCTTGCTATTTTCTTGAGTTTTTGAACTTATATAAAGGGCTACACGTTTTGTAATAGTTAGACAATGAAGATGAATTAAGTTTTGAGAATGGGTTTTCCCTATTGGGTGTTGTATCCCTAATCTATCCCCTCTCTCTTATGTTGTAGTCGTATGGCTCTCTAATCTATCCCCCCTTCCTCTTTCCTTCTCTTGGTGCAGCCGTTGGCTCCCCTAGGGTTTACCCTAGCTCTCCTTCTCCTATCTTCTAATCTCTTCTTCTCCCTTCATCTTCTTCCATCTTCTTGTTCTCTCTTATATTCTCATCAATTCCATCATTCCCTCTTATCTTGCTGCTGGAAATCAGACTTAAGAAACACAGTACAACAGCTATTTGTTGGAGCTTCAAGGACTAATCTTAGGCCAAATCACACTATCAAGATGAAGGTATTCTAGTTGCTGTTTGATCAGGTTATCTTCTATAACTCGTGCTGCATACAAAGTTTTCTATCAAATTCTCTGCTCTATCCCACACAATAAATTGCAATTTTGATACTTAACTGAGTTTTCTAGGTACATATAGTAGAAAAATCGCTCCCGTATAAAATCCCCTTTCTTTCTCTTTATTTGTAGGGTTTTTCTTCCCATCATGTCCCCCTTCTAAACCGTCATACCCCACTTCAATCTCCTTCTTCTTCCCTGAGTTCTTGATCAAAGTTTTCCACAGTTTTATGTAAACTCCTTTAAAGAGACATTGGTGACTGGTAAAACAACACATTTATATACTTATACCCCTTAGAATTACCTCAAATTCTGTATGGTGATCAGTTATACAATCATCTTAACACCTGTAAAATTTTATTAAATTCTGACTCGTTAGCAGGGGTATTTTGGTAATTTTGTGGGTTCTGCCCTGTAATTCTAGAAACCCTAAAACAGCCCCTTCTTCTCATATTTCTCGTTTTTTTTTTTTTCTATTCTAATTTCCTTCTATCCATTCTATTATTCTTTGTTTGTTAATTTATCTTTTTTTTATTTTTTATTTATTTATTTTTTTTTTAAAGTTTGTGATAACTTGGGTGTGTTTCATTTCTATTATTGGTTTATTCTAATCTGTCCTAAGCTTCTGCATCATTAAATTGGGCCTACACAAGAAAAATAAACAAGCCTAGGCTGTTCCCATATCAGTTTGGCCTAAATCTTGTGATTTCCTGCATCAAAATAGAAAAGAAGAAGAATTAGAATAAAAAGAAGTAGAAGAAGAAACAAGCAATTATGTTGGGTGCTCTTTGATGCAGCACAATAGAGATGATACCAAAGATGATGTAGAATGATGGCAAAAAATATCAATAAAATTCAAAGTGATGTAGCGGAAACAAGAGAAGAGAAAAAAAAAGAGAGACTTGATTTGAAGCTTTTCCAAACCCACAATAGGGGATCTTGGCCTCCACCAAGCTTGAATAAACCCAAGGAATCCACCTTTGGGAAAACCACTCCTGGTTTTTAGACTTCACAAAGGAAGAACACACTACACTAGCCAAGAACTAGAAAGCGAGAAAATTCTTTATTCATCAATTTCTTCATTCATTCTAAAATTATGGGGAGGGGTTACCTTTAAATAGGCTTACAAGCTTAAAATTAAAACTTACTAAAATTGAAAACTTCCTAAAATCCTTAACTTGCTAGCCAAGTTTTTTAAAATATAAAACTAAAAAACTTATTTTCGTAAAATTAAAACAACTAAAACTTAAAACTTTTTTTAAAAAACAGTATTCCCTTTTGTACTGATGCCTCCTTAGTAATTTGGTCATAACTTTCCCAAATCACATCGGATTTGCGCAATCTTAGTCTCATTAGAGAGGTAACTGAAACCTATCTAATTACACCAAAATCAAGCCAAAACGACAAGTTTTGACCTTTGAAAAGTGGGGTAAACATAAAAAACGGGATTACTCTAAAAAAACAACCAACATCTTGGCACTATTAGCCTTATTACATGTTTACATAAAATAAACATTACCCCTCCTATAAGACCCTTATTAAACCATAAAACATTGCATCTTCCATAAATCGGTCCATGCGTGGACCCCACCAAGACCAAGTGTGGGCCCCACCTTGCTCTAATGTCCGCATCACTCTTGACTCTTTCGATTTATACATACATACATACATGTGTATGTAAGCATTAAATTGATAGTACTGCCCATGATATTCAACTTACGAACACTATATCTCAAAATATACAAAATGACCATACTACCCCTGACAATGACAATATGATTTCATTCTCAATAGTTGGCTCCTCGAAAAGTTATTTATTATTATAGATTATCGTTTCTTGAACAGGAAAAGTCAGTAAACAATTTATCTTTTCCTGATAGGAATTGAGGAACAATTTGTAGAATTCAAATGGACTGGTATTTACTATCACTTTGTTGACCTATCTATGGTTGATAGGGTGCATATTTTAAGGAACTGGTGCATGTGTTTTATAGAGCACATTCATCATATAGATGTGAGTTTTTGGAGGTTTTCCTATCTATTTTACCATGTGTCATTCTATTTTTACATAGTCATTATATCTGAATGGTGTCAAATCTTTGTTGATAGAAGGATAAAGGATGCTGTTTGACCAATGTTTGGGAGCTTCATATTTCATTTACGATTTCTTGATTCCAAAAGAATAATGCATATGTGTTCTCTATAGTCAAATGTTTTCTTAATTGTTTCAGTAACTAATATTTCCCCATCTTTATACCTTATCTCTTTTGTTGCAGAGGCTCTGTGATAATGATCCTGGGGTCATGGGTGCAACACTTTGCCCTCTTTTTGATCTTATTACAGTAGATGTAAATTCTTACAAGGATTTAGTTATCAGCTTTGTAAGCATTCTTAAACAAGTAGCCGAACGCAGATTACCAAAGATATATGATTACCATCAGTTGCCAGCCCCATTTATTCAGGTAATTACCATGCTCATTAGAACCAATTATTTTTCAATTGAGTTGAAATTGAGGAGTTTTGCTGGTTGAGGTTACTAGTAGTTCTAATTATGTTCATTACAATTAGAAATATGAGTCTTTATCTAGGAAGAATGGTTCATCTGCTGTACAAACAATGATTCTAGGGCTTGTTGATTACATGCAAAAGATCTTACCACGCTTCTGTATTTTCTCTAATGAAAACAAATGGAAAATGTTAGAATCAACAAAAAAGAAAATGGAAAATGCCAACGGGGTCATTAAGGTGTATTGCTATAATGGTGTATGATGGCAAACAACAAGGCTTGTCTAAAAGACTCAACTCAACAAAGCCTTTTCTTAACTACTTGTGGTTGGCTAAATAAATCTTGTTCTGCAATTACACTCTATCTAGGTCATATCCTCTGTTAAATTATGAGTGCTCATGCTTTTTCTCACTGCTTCAACCCAAGTCATTTTTGGCTTCCCCTTGCCCTTTTGATGCCTTCAATGCTTGTCTAGAAGAGTAGAGGGGTTTCTTGAAAATAGAAGGGTCATAAACTATAATTTCTGAACCAAAGACACTATGGTTTGGTAATTTATGGATTTAGAAATATTCATTCCTGGTGGATGTGAAATTCTGCTTGTTGAAGAAACTGCCAAGAGTGGACCATCCTTAGAGTTATTATGGAACGTGCCAAGATGGAGTGGAGTTCTTGCTCAGCCATTTAGTGTTTGAGAATTTCCTGCACTCTCAATAGGTAAAGGGTGCCTGGAGAGAAAAATAATGACATTGCTTATGGTTAAGACTTAAAAGTTTCTACAGCAAGCACTGATTCAGCCTGGGCTCGTAAAGGTGAGGATCACCTCTCCTCTCATACTGCCATTGGATCAACTAAAGACTTGAGGTATCCATGTCTTCAGGATTTTAGAACACTTATTCCTGAAGATGCACTATGCTAATGGGTCATTCATAAAACAATATCAGTTAAGGCTATTTTGGATGCATCACTATGTATCTTTTGAATGGCAGTATCCGTTGTGTCTGGGAGGAGACTTCAATGCAGTCAGGTATCCATCTAAAAGAGCCGGAGCTAATAGAATGACAGGTTAGATGAGAAATTTTAATAAGTTTGTCAAAGAAAACTGTTTTGGTCAATCTCCTTTTGAAAGGAGCCATCTACACTTGGTCTAATAAGCAGAATTATCCTTCTTTTAGCAGACTAGACCGTTTCCTTGTTTCTCTGGATTGGCCAGATCAAAGCGCACTCAGATCATCCAAGAAGCCTTTCCGAATTCAGTGTTGGACCATATTCTAATAGTGCTTAAGGCTGGTGGACCTTTTAAATTTGAAGTTATGTGGTTAGAGGTGCCGGGGTTAAAGGAAAAGATAAGATATTGGTGGGAGGAGGAGGTGGTGGAAGGTACAGCCAGTTATATCTTTGGGAAAAAATTAAATCACTCAAGCTCAAGCTGATCAAGTGGAATAGGGAGAAATTTTGATTGGAGGAAATTAAGAGAAGATGCCAAGACAAAATGAAGGAGATGGAGTTGAAGGACCAATCAGCAGTTCTGTCGCTTGGGAGGAGGCTAAATTGGATTATAATAGGTTACTTAAAATGGAGGAGATATCTTGGAGACAAAAATCCAGGGTAAGGTGGTTAAAGGAAGGGGACAGGAACACAGATTTTTTCCACAGGGTAGCAAGTTTGAGAAATAGTGCCAACATGAGTGAGAAGATAAGTCAATATTGAGTGGGTGATGGAGGACTCAAAGATAAGGGAGCACATCGAGGAGTAATTTAAGGAGTTGTTTAGAGAACCTCTTTATGATCACTTAGAACTTGAAGGAGTGGCCTATGATTGGTTGGATCCGGATCAACAGGTTTGGCTTGAATGCCCATTCTCTGAGGAAGAAATTGTTGCTGTCCTCAACAGTCTAGAGGAGGATAAGGTGCCAGCCGCCAGGGCCTGATGGTTTCTCTATAAAATTCTTAAAATCATGTTGGGACGTGGTGGGGAAGGATGCTTTGGCTGCCTTAATAGCTTTGCAAGAGAAGGACCAATGGTGCAGAAGTCTTAGTGCAATTTTTATTTATCTTATTCCGAAGAAGGCTGGAGCTTCAAAGATTAAACATTTTCGCCCGATCAGCCTAGTTGGGTGCCTGTATAAGCTCCTTTCTAAAGTCTTGGTCCTAAGGTTGAAAGTTCTCCTAGGATTGATTTTGGAGTCTTAGAATGCTTTCGTGTCAGGTAGGCAAATCATGGACAGTTCTTTGCTGGCAAATGAATGCATTGATGCAAGACAAAATCAAGGTAAGGGAGGAGTGGTGTGCAAGATTGATATGAAGAAAGCCTATGATCATGTGAATTGGTTCTTTCTTGATTCGGTGCTGCATCAGATGGGCTGTGGTTGAAAATGGAGAAATTTGATGAAGATCTGTGTGTCTTCCCCGTCCTTATCTATTCTAGTTAATGGTAGCCCTAAAATTGTTTTCTAGTGTACCAAGGGATTATGGCAGGGAGATCCGCTCTCCCTTTATCTCTTTATCGTAGTGTTGGAGCTCCTAAGCAGATTGGTAAGTAAGGTGAATACAATTGGCATGGTGAAAGGTTTCTCTTCGGGGGTGGTTGGTCCTTTAGTTCCTCTTATTCAATTTGCTGACAACTCTCTATTTCTTCTGGGAGAAGCTTTCAAGCGTTTGAGATCTATTTTACTCATAGTTGAAGTGGCTTTAGGGCTAAAGGTGAATTTAAGTAAATCAATGATTTATTCAGTAGGCCAGGTTCCTAATATTGATTCCTTTTCGGAGATTTTGGGATGTTCGATTCAAACCCTCCCTTCCTCATATTCAGGCCTTCCTTTGGGAGATGAGGTTGCCTCTAATGTGGTGTGGAATCCGGTGATTGAGTGGATGGAGAAAAGGTTCTCAGGATGGAAGGGAAGATACTTGTCTAAAGGGGGTCAGCTCACTGGTGCAGTATGAGCTGGAATGCTTCACTTGAACTAGTTATCAAACACTTGGTCTTCACAATTCTGTGCACAACTCCATATACTTTTGTTTGTAGGTAGATTTTCGGCAAAACTTCAAGAAAGGATTCCCTATGGTAGCTGTATGGTATATCATAGGAATCAAGGTGCTTCTAAGATGAAAACCCAATGAATCGAATGCTGGAAAATTCTGGCAGCAAGATTGTATGGGTTTTCTTGTAAACTTCAAAGAAATTCTTTGGGATTTGAGGGGTGGCCGAATAGTATGGGTGAGGGGTTTGAGTGTTAGTGATAAAATAAAGCAAGGGGTGACCGGATGGTATAGATAAGATTATGGAGTAATGGGGATGAATATGGAAGTGGAAAAAGGCTTAGGGAGATGGGGTTTTGATTGTGGGCAACAAGCTATTCAAGAAAACCAAAGAAAAGTACTAAAGAAGAAGAATATTAAGAGATGGATAGAAGAAAAAGTACTTCTTGGAAGAAATCACCAAGTTGCAACCTAAGCAATCCCACTTAGGGTCTAAGAGAGGGGAATCTTAGAAAAAACACTCCATGCATGTAAGCATAAAATACCAGAATTCTTTATTCAATCTTCAGTGCCAAAACTAAGAGGGGATGAGTCCAATTTATAGCCCACGAGTTGCCCTTTTAAAATAGATACAAACTAAGGAAATACCTCATAAAAAGGCAACTACTAAAATAAAGAGAAGGGAAAAAAAAAAAAAATCCCTCCTAATATGCATACTCGACTAGCTAGCTAAAAGGCTTCCTATTATGTCCAAAAACAATAATGAAAATACCTTCCATGTCCCCAAATTTGAAAATTACAAAAACAACCCCCTAAACATAAAATAACCATAATAAAGAGTATCAAACATTACTCTAGCATAACCCAAATAACACCCAACAAAAGTATGACATGTGGCACTCAAGGGCCCACCTAAAACATGTGGGACCCACATATCTAATCAAACCATATGGGCTATGAAGCTCTCCTCCTACGCTGGTACTACCTAAGAGGCATCGTAGGAGTGTAGGACCGATGTCCTCATAAACTCCCTGCGTCTGAGAAAAGGTCGCCGTTGGCGAAATGA
Source organism: Platanus orientalis (assembly GCA_025762735.1). NCBI lineage: Eukaryota > Viridiplantae > Streptophyta > Magnoliopsida > Proteales > Platanaceae > Platanus > Platanus orientalis. The sequence goes on from JAOXJP010047622.1 coordinate 8,920, forward strand.
AACTCTTGTATTGCTCTAATATGTCAGGGTCTATACACTGCACCCAGCCATTTACTGTCAATCTTGGGTCTGCCTTTCCACTTGACAAGGTATTCCTGATAACCTCCTTGTCGTGTGGAAACTGTTTGCTCATCAAGAATACCCTCTATTTGCTCATGCCTCTGGTGCAAGGGTGGAGGTGGAGGAGTAGGCTGAATGAACTTGGGTCCTGTATCACTGGAGTCTACAAAAGGATCTACAAAAGGAGAAGTGATAGCATGGTAGAGAACTAGATCCTTAATATTAAATGTCGAACTAATTCCAAGATCATCGGGAATCCAAAATATATACATTAGAACCAATTCTTTTCAAGATTTTAATGGCCCTGAACTACGTGCATGTAGTTTCTTAGCAACTCAGGTTGGAATTGCTCAGGTCTAAGTCGTACAATAACTTGATCACCCTTCTGAAACTCTCGATGTACTTGATGAGAATTAGGAGATTGTTTATAGTGCTCATTGCTCAAAATAAATTTTCTACGAATCTTCTCATGCAGTGAATGTATATGCTGTGCAAATGTAGATGCAAACTCAGAGGGTTTATGAGTGGCTGACATGGGAGTGAGGTCAATAGGAGCCTTAGGATTATAACCAGTAACAATCTCAAATGGACTAAAACCTATGGTCCTATTGGCTGAACTATTATATGCGAACTCAACAGAAGAGAGTATGCCATCCCAAGACCTAAGATGATCCCCAACTAAACATCTAAGTAGGCTACCCAAACTCCGGTTAATTACTTCAGTTTGTCCATCAGTTTGAGGATGATATACAGAAGAGAATTTCAACTTTGTGCTCATCATTTTCCAAAGTGTCTTCCAAAAATAACTCACAAACTTTACATCATGATTAGACACAATGGACTTCGGAACCCCATGTAATTTAACAACCTCATCAAAGAATAATTTAGCGATTTTAGATGTATCTGAGGTTTTAGAACAAGGTATGAATTGGGTCATTTTGGAAAAATGATCCACAATAACCAAAATGGAATCATGTTGTCTAGAGGTCCAGGGTAGGCCTAACACAAAGTCCATGCTCACACCCTGCCAAAGAGTGTGAATAACTAGTAAAGGAGTATATAATCCTGGACTTTGCTTCTTTGGTTTTGCCAGTTGACAAGTACGACACTGTTCAATAAATTTGGCCACATCTCTCTTAAGACTTGACCAATATTATCAATCTTGTCTCGGCCAAAATGGCTAGCTAGACCTTCTGCATGTAACTCCCACACTAGGAAGTCTCGTACTGAGGTACGGGGAATACAAAGTCTTGCACCCTTAAAGAGATAATCATCTTGTTAGATATAGTCATGGATAGGTATAGATGAATCACTTATTAGGGTAGTATAAGTCTCCCCAAAATTTGGACATGATGCATAGACTTCTTTAGCCTTTCAAATCCAGTTACCTCAATCCTCATTGAATGCAACAAGACCATTTTTCGACTTAAGGCATCAACGGCCTTATTTTCTGTTCCCGCTCTATGCTTGAATACAAATGTATGCTCCTGAAGAAATTCAACCTATTTGGCATCCCTAGAATTAAGTTTCTTCTTGGATCCTAAATACCTCAAAGCCTCATGATCAGAGAACAAGACGAATTCTTGTGGTAGTAAATAATGTCTCCAATATCTCAAAGATTGTACTACAACATAGAATTCTTTGTCATATGTGGGGTAGTTTTGTTTAGCTTCATTCAATTTCTCACTGAAATAAGTTACTGGGTGTCCTTGGCTCAAAACTCCACCTATTCCTGCGTCAAATGCATCACACACCATTTCAAAGGCTTTAGTAAAGTCAAAGAGGCGCATGACCAGAGCAGAAGTCATCATAGACTTTTTTTTTTGTGTGATAAACAACGACTTTATTGAAAAGAGAAAAGAAAACAACACAAACAAGAAGGCCAAGGGCCTACACCAGAAAATTCGGGATTACATTCGATCTCACAATACTATGCTGCTCAACCCCCCACTTAGCCAATTTATCCGCAAGCCTGTTTTGGGTCCTAGGAACATGCACCATTTCAGTTTTTAAAGACACCACCAAGTCTCTAATTTCATGGATGTACTGGGCATATTTCCAAGAACCCGACGAAATACCCAAACCCCATCCCACCACCACCGAAGAATCACCATCAACTAAAGGCACGTGTAAATGAAGATCATGAACCTCCTTAAGCCCCATAAGCAGCCTCATTATCTCAGCTTTGGTGGAATCTACAATACCAATAGGACCCGCCATAGTCTTGATAATCTCTTATTGAGAATCCCGAATAACACAACCAAAACCGCTTGGCCTTGGATTGCCCAGAGACGACCCATCAAAATTAAGCTTGAGTTCACTCGTGGGAGGAGGGGTCCAGCACTTGATCAAGTTGTTCCTCCTTAATGAGGCGATCGAAATGCGAGTCTGCCAATCACGAACAAAATCCGCCAAGGAAAGCCCTTGAAAACCATTAGTCACAAAGAGCTAACTCCCCACTTCTCGAATGATAGAATCAATGACCTCTTTGAAAGGCTTTTGTTTATTTTCAAATATTCTTAAATTTCTTTCTTTCCATAAGTTCCAAATCACAACGTGGCAAAGGCTTTTGCGGAGATCTCCAAGAGAACTCCCCTTTCTTGATACAATAGTAATAGGAGCCATCACTGTACTAAAGCTGCGAATGAATCACCTATAAAAAGTAGTCAAACCATTGAAACTCCTAACATCATGAATGTTCTTTGGTTCTGGCTAATCTGTAATTGCTTTGATCTTGTCAGGATCAACGAACATTCTTTGTGTATACATTACAAACCGTAAGAATATAACTTGTGGTGTCATGAAAGTACACTTTTTAAGATTTGTAAAGTGTTTTTCCATCCCCAGGAGAAAACACACCTCTCTAAGGTGTTTCTGATGTTGTTCTTTAGAAGTGTTATAGATCAGAATATCATCAAAATGAACTACCAAGAACTTCTTGATGAATGGTCTTAGCACTAAAGTTATTACCCTCATAAAAGTACTTGGTGCATTAGAAGGATCAAAGGGCATGACCAACCAACCATTCATAAAGCCCATCCTTTGTCTTAAAGGCAGTTTTTCACTCATCCCCAGGTCGAATTCTAATATGAAGGTAACCACTTTTTAAGTCAATTTTAGAAAATATTGTGGCACCAACTATCACATCCAACATGTCATCTAACCTAGGAATGGGAAATCTGTATCGTACCGTGATCTTATTTATAGCTCTATTATCCACACACATTCTCCAAGATCTATCTTTCTTCGGTGTAAGGAGAGCAGACATGGCACATGGGCTCATGCTTTTTCGAATGAATCCTTTATGCAATAACTCATTCACTTGCCTTTTTAGCTCAGCATGTTCAGTTGGATTTTTTTTATAATGAGGTAGATTAGGTAGAGTCACTCCTGGAACTAGATCTATAGCATGTTGTATGTTACACATAAGAGGTAATTCATTAGGTAAATCCTCAGGGAACATATCTTTAAACTCATTCAAAATGAGTTCTACCTTTGGCGGAATTGATTGAGCAGATTCAAGAGAAGCTTCTTTTGAGACCACTGCATAAATCATTGCTTCTTCCTTAATCTCTTGCTCAAACTCTTTGGTTTCTATAATGTGAAGACTCTTTGACTTGTTGTCTTTCACATTTTTCCCTTTTCAACTTTTTCTTTTACCTCAGGGTCATCCTTGGGTTGCCTAGGAGCCAATTTTATTTTCTTTCCTTGAAACTCAAATGCACAAGTATTGGACCTGCCATACAATGTGACATCCAAGTCATACAGCTAGTTTCTCCTTAGTATGATATGTCCCATATCCATAGTGACTACATCACACCATATAGTGTCCTTGTAAGAATAGAACTAAATAGGTACCTGACACCTATGGGATACTGGGATGGATGTAGCATTCACCCATGCTACTTTATAGAGACGATGATGGGGTACTAGTTTAAGTCATAATCTCTTAATAATACTAGTGAATACTACATTAGTGCAACTTCTATTGTCCACAATAAGCTTGCAGGTCTTTTCACCAGATTTAGCATAGGAATAGAAAATATTGGTCCTGCGCTAGTCATCCTCTTGCTTAGGTATTGCCAGTGCACACCTAACAACCCATAGTGGGACCTCATGATGATTCGATGGATACTCAATAGCCTCACCTAGATAGGCCAGATATGCATCATCTCCATATAAATCCTCATCCTCACTAGGTGTCCCATAACTTGGGCATGTCTCATCCTCAGGTTCTTTATGACTCTTTTCCTCTTTAAGAGTTGAGTCATCTCATTTTTTGTCCTCTAAATACAAAGTATTTCTCTTGCTTGGACATTGGGCTCCTTTGTGTCCCCTGCCTCTACACCTAAAACAAATCTTAGGTATAGGTGTACGGTTAGGGTTTCTCGCAACTTCTTTATCCTTATCTTGTTGTGGATTTGGTTTTTGGTTGCTAGAAGAACCACGAGAAAAGATCCCCCCAACTTGAGGTTTACTAGATATTACCCCAGGCCTAGTGCCAAATCCAAAGGAATCATAAGGACGTAGGGCTTTTGGCCTCACATATCTCTCAAATTATTGCACTAGCCTATTGGTTTCACTTAAGTCAGCATGTTGGTGGGGAATCAATTCTTTTTCTAAATTCAGGTCGTAGTCCTAACCTGAATCTACTCAAGGTATCCATTGGATCCTCACTGATCTTGCATCTCTGCTTGTAACTCTCAAACAAATTGATATACTCTTTAACGGACATGTTCCCTTGTCGGAAAAGAGAACTTGGAACGTCTTTTCTACTTTGAGTTACTAATTGGGTTAACAGACTTCCCACAAACCTAGAAGAGGGGCGGTGGATTTAATCTCAAGCAATGAAATTAACAAAGCCTTATTCCAACTATTTGCGATCAGCCAGATGAATCCTGTTCTTCTATTCCCCTCTAGGGCCATATTTTCTGGGGAGGTATGTAAGTCAAAGAAATTTGGAGGTCTTGGGATTACAAAAGTGCGTGACATGAATAAAGCCATGCTCACTAAATGACTTTGGAGATTTTGCTAGGAAAAAGATAGTCTATGGCGGCAATTAGTGGTTGAGAAATATGCGTTAGTAAATGATTGAGAAACTAAAAAATCCTCTCGCTTACGGATGTAGCTGTTGGAAAGCAATACTAAATTCCTTGGATGGCTTTAAAAAAAGGGGTCATGATTGAAGTTGGCACCGGTTCTAAAACAAGATTTTGGAAGGACCGGTGGTGTTCTTCTAGGCCGCTTATGATGGAACATCCAAACTTATTCCGATTAGCAAGAAATAAGGAGGTTATGACTATAGATTATTGGATCCCAAAATGGTGGGGGTGGGTTTTGGAATGTGGAGTTGCATTGAGGGCTTGATGACTGGGAGGTTGAGGACTTGGCTAATTTGCTTGGTAGAGTGCATTCCATTCGTTTAAGGCCGGACTTGGAGGATCATTTGAGTTGGACTCTTTCAAAGGATGAAATCTTTTCAGTTAAATCAACCAGAAATACTAGGTGGTTGAATGAACCAATGCCTGACACTATTTGAGCAGATATTTGGAAGCTTCATCTCCCATCTAAAGTAGTCTTTTTTGTTTGGACTATGATCAAAAGACGTCTCCCCATTATTGATTTGCTGCAGAAACGAGGCTTGATGATCCCAAATGTATGCTCCCTTTGCATGAAAGAGGCCGAGTGTATCGATCACATTTTTATACATTGTCCCTATGTTACAGAGGTTTGGGAGAGACTTCTAAGAGAGATTGGGCTTTCTTGGGTAGTACCGATCAGGGTTGATATGATGCTTGCCTCATGGAAAATTTGGAAGACGTCTAAACAAGGATCCACCTTATGGAAATTAGTATGTCCGGCTGTATGTTGGCTTGAGCGAAATAGCAGGGTGTTTCAAGATTGCAAGGAGCCAACTATCAATGTGTATCTAAGAGTTAAGGAGCTTACTTACTTCTGGGGATTAAATTGCTTCCTTATGGAAGATTACTCAGTTGTGACCACTTTAAGGGATTGGGGTTTGCTCTTTCTTTGTAGCTAATTTTCCCTTGTTCTTTGTTTGTTTGCCTAAAGTCTTTGGGAATCTCTCATCCCTTTTCTCTTTTTAATGAAATTTTGCTTATCAAAAAGAAAAAAAAAGATTAAAGAAAAGAGATTAAGATAAAATAGAACAAAAAAGAATAAGAAAAGGAAGCCTAAAGGGCAATTTTGGAATTTATGGGCAGAACCCATGAAAATACCAAAATACCTCCAGTTGTGCGTTAGAAAATTATGAAGAATTCTAGATATTTTCTGACTTGCACAAGGGTGCTACTGTTTAAATTTCATGCAATTTGAATAGGATTTTTTTATGTAAAAACATGAAATTTCAGAAAACTCAAGATTCCTTTAATGGAGGTTTAAGTGAAAACTAGGGAATCTTTTAGAATTGGAGGGAAAGAGGAGATGAATGAATGGGGAAAGAGAGGGCTTTTGTAAGGGAGAGATTACCTTGAGTATGAGCCCCCATGAGATGGAGAAGAAGGGGGAGGGTGGAAGAATCCCACGAGTGTACCTTGGTGTGCTACAACCCATAATGCATTGAGAGGGGAGCCTAGAGTGGCATCACCCTTGGGGGGGGGGGAGAGAGGATCAGCCCACGGCTGCTTTGGAAAACCACCCAATAACACACTTTGTTTAATCAATCTTCACTGTCTTAATTCTTGGGGAGGGGGTGCCTTTAAATAGGCTTACAACCTTAAACAATTAGAATCTTGCTAAAATTAGAAACTTCCTAAAAATCCTATACTTGCTAGCCAAGTTTTATAAAACAGAAATCTTTCTAAAAACTTATTTTCCTACAAATTAAAACTACTAAAAGGTGTGGGAACTAGGGGCTGTCAACCAGCATATTAGTGGCCCCACACTTCGACTTATTGACCCAAAACACTATTCATGTCATTCATTGATGCCTCTTTATTAATTTGGTCATAACTTTCCCAAATCAGCTTGGATTTGTGCAATCTTGGTCTTGTTAGAAAGGTCACTGAATAACCTATCTAATGACACCAAAATCAAGCCACAAGGGCAAGTTTTGACCTTCAAAACTTTGGGCTAAAGGTAATTGATGTGATTACTCTCTAAAAGAAACCCAACAAAACCTTGGCACTATTGGCCTTATTACATGGACACATAAAATG
>JAOXJP010047633.1:0-16157 GCA_025762735.1 Platanus orientalis
TTTTATTTAGATTGAATTACATTACAATCAAGGTTAAAATTTAAAACCTACTACTTGCAAAAGCAAGCTCTACTCCCGTTGTCTTCGGCAGGAGCGGTCTATACCCAGTGTCTCCGGCGGGTATGGTCTACACTACCGGTGTCCTTGTTGATAGTGCTATGGTTTACACCCGATGTCTCTAGTGGGTGTGGTCTACACCCGGTGTCTCTGATGGGTGCTAGGGTCTCAATTTAAAGAGAAATCAATACAAGTTACCTCACTAGGCTTGTGTATTGCTTGTTGCACATGAAGGTGGTTGCTCATTTGTTGAGCTAGTGTGCCAATTGATTCCACTAAGCTTCCAAGAGTACCTCTTTCTTCTTGGAGCTTCTTATATGGGTTTACTTGAGAGTAAACCCTTCTCCTTACTTCCCTCTTCTTGTTCTTCCTATATAGAGTACTGGGGAAGCACTTAAAGGCTCCTTGATCTTCAATCAATTCTCATAGGAGTGAGCCTTTAGTAGTTGAAAGGTGTAAATGCCTTAGCTCTCTCTCAAGATTTCTTCTTTTAATTTTTTGGTGTGTTCTTGTGTATATTCTTGGTGTTAGAGAGCTCTCTTGAGCTTCTTACAACAAGCACAATCGTGCACCCTTGATATGACATTTATCCCAACGGTCAAAAAATCGTAGACGTTGATCCATTTTATTTTTTGAATTTATGTGATTTTGGATCGATTCGTATGGATCGATCCGACATCCTTGGATTGATCCGGTGTCTCAGTCTGAGACACCCAAGCTTTGCCAGATCGATCTAGTAAGTAGTGGATTGATCCGCTAAGTGTGGATTGATCCAACCCCCTCAGGATCAATCTGATTCCCCTATTTTTTTGTTAGCATTCTTGTTCCTACTCCCACTCACTTGTGAATCTATGTAGGAGGCATAAGTTGGTTCATAAGGCTATGTAAATGTCTTTTGGACTTTTTAACCAATGTCTATCATGATATATACCTTCATAAACCTCTCTTGAGCTTGATAAACCTCGAGTCTTCAAGCTTTCGAACCTTAACATTCTTGGGAACGGATCATCCTCGGCTTTAAGTGATTGGAGCTCATCTTCCATCTTGGAAACCAACCACTTGATGATTACAAACATGACTCAAGATGTGCAATGTGCTCATGCCATGCCTAATCTACCACTCCATGTATTTTCACAATATGGAATTGACAATATACATTAACAAACACTATCTCCACTCTTCAAGAAGAGTCTTCTTTAGAAAGTTACAAGGAGAAAGAACTTTCCAGAAACTTACTTGCTTCTATATGCCAAGGAGAAAATGAGCCTAAAGGTTGTTGATCTAGAAAAGAAGCTTAGTGAAGCTAACCTATTTCTAGGCTTAGAAATGGACAATAGGAAGCATGAGAAGAGAATACTTCTTGAGGACAGTAAAAAATTGTTTAACAAGGTTCTTGAGCTTGAGGAGAAGCTCAAAACCATAGAAGAGAAAAATGATGAGTCAAGTAGTGATGACTCAATCATCCAAGAATTGGAGGATCAAGTCAAAGTACTAAATGAGAGGAACAAATCTCTTAACATGACTTGTGCCCAACTCACAAGGAAATTCCTTGATTACCTTAAACGAATCAAGGAACTTGAAAAATACAAGAGAAAGAATATCTCAATGCTTACCCAAGGGAATGAGAAGTTTGAGAACAAGCTTATAATAGGTAAGGAGTATGGGGACATGACTGGGCTTGGCTACAACTCCGAGGTCAATGCCTCTTCCTCAACTCAAAGACCCAAAAATGGTTTTATTAAAGCCAAGGAGAGTTCTCAACCATCTCCACAACCTTTCAATAAGGGAAAGAAAAAATGGAGCCTCAAAGACCTTCTCAAAGGTCAAGGAAGGATGAGAAGAGACCATCTAGCTCACTCAAAGGTAAAGCCCTTGTGAGTCAAAGTAGGACTTGAGAAAGATCAATGCAACCTTAATCTCATTCTTATGCCCCTTATTCCTATGCTAAGGAGGCATGGAATAAGTTCTAAGCCAATAAGGTGTTTACTTCAAGAGGATTCCAACAGAATGCCTCCTCGTCTAGGATATCCAAATGATAATCTAATCAAACTAGGCAACCTAAAAAGGCCCAACAATCCTTTTACAATAAACCATTTAGAAGGAAGATAACACAATCCTATACACCTAGAAGGCCCCTATTCTATTGCTTCTATTGTGGCTTAGAAGGGCATATCAAGGTGGATTGTTAAAAAAGGGCAAATGACATTAAATCCCAAAGAATGCAATCCTCAAGAAAAATGGTAAAAATGTCAATAAGAGAAACTATTGTTGAAGTATTGAAAATAGAAACCTTTAAAGGAAGAAGGATTTGGCCCAACTCCAAGGTGCTAAAAGGCAAGGGCCTAAACCCACTTTGGGAAAAAGATAATGTGCAAGAAAGGATGAACCAAAGTGTTTGGTCATTCACACTACACTAAGAGCCGGAAGCACATCAAGATGATATCTTGATAGTGGGTGCTTTAGACACATGTTCGGTGAGAGGGAATTATTTGCCCAACTTGAGGAAGGTCAAGGTGGATATGTCACATTTGGTGATGAAAACACCGCTAAGATCTTGAGGTAGGAACCATAGTTGCCCTTGGCATTCCATAAATCATCGAAGCTCTTTATATGCAAGGGCTAAAACACAACTTGATTAGCATAAGCCATATATGTAACAAAGGTTGTGCTATCCAATTTGACAAAGAGGATTGTGTGATCAAGGAACACCGTAAAGGCAAAATCCTAGCTAAAGGTGTAAGGACAAATGACAATTGTTATATCATAGATCCCCATCCTCAAATAGGGGGATACTTGTCTAATATACCAAAATGATGAGACCAATCTTTGGCATTGAAGATTATGCCATCTCAACTTTAAGGATCTTGCAAGACTTAGTAAGAAGAGAATTGTCAAGGACCTTCCCAAGCTAAGTAAGATTGAAAAACCCATGTGTAAAGATTTTCAAATGGAAAAACAAACTAGAGTCCCTCATAAGAAGACTACACAAATAAGAACATCTAGACCCCTAGAGCTTCTTCACATGGAGTTGACCGGTTTAATTAGAACAGAGAGTCTAGGTGGTAGGAGATACGTCATGGTGGTGGTTGATGATTTCTCTAGATTTACTTGGGTAACATTCATAAAAGAGAAATCCGAAGCCTTCAATGAATTCTTAAACATTTGTAAGAGAATTCAAGTGGAGAAGGAATTAACCATCAAGCGCATTAGAAGTGACCATGGAAGGGAATTCAAGAATCACAAATTCTTGGATTAGGTGATGAGATGAGAGTTAAACATGGGTTTTCAGCTCCTAAAACTCCACAACAAAGTGGAGTTATTGAAAGAAAGAATATAACTCTACTTGATATGGCTACCTCAATGCTTACGAGCAAGGACTTGGACAAGAGATTTTGGGCTGAGGCAATTAGCACCGCTTGTTATGTCTCTAACTACGTCTATCAAAGATCTAGTATAAACAAAACAACCTATGAATTGTGGAGTGGGAAAAAGCTAACTTTTAAATACTTTAAAGTTTTTGGCAACATGTGTTATATCCTTAGGGATAGAGAACACTAGGGAAAATTTGATAAGAAAAATGATGAAGCTATTTTCCTTGGATACTCCAACACTAGTAGAGCCTACCATGTCTACAACAAGAGGACTCTCACAATGGAAGACTCTCACCAAGGGATTGTCTTGAGGAGACATCATTGGTGATCCAAGCACTAGAGTGAAGACTAGGAGATAGATTAAAAACATTATAAGTCACTTTTGCTTCACATCCTAGATAAAGCTGAAAAGAGTGAAGAAGGCTCTAAGTGATCTAGATTGGATCATGACCATGCAATAGGAACTCAATCAGTTCAAAAGAAATGATATGTGGTTCCTAACTGAGAGACCCTTTAACAAGAGAGACATTTTTCCCTATCACTAGATTGGAGTCCATTAGAAATCTTTTCCCTTGTCACGTAAAGAGTGCCTTCCTAAATAGAATTCTCCAAGAAGAGGTATACGTAGAGCAACCAGAGGAATTTATGAACTCTCACTTGTCTAACTACGTATGTAGGCCCAAGAAGGCTTATATGGGAAGTGTGGATAAGACATTCAGTGAGAGGCTCACTGAATTCCTTCTTGATCACCATTTTGATAAGGGAAATGTGCATAAGACAGTCTTCATCAAGAAGCAAAATGGCCACATCTTATAGTGCAAATTTATGTTGACACTATTTTTGGGTCAAAAAGTGATGAAATGTCACATAGTTTTGCCCAAACAATGAGATCATAATTTAAAATGACTATGGAAGGAGAACTTAGGTTCTTCTTTGGTCTTTAAATGAAGTAAAAACAAAATGGCATATTCTTGAGCCAAACCATGTTTGCTAAGGACCTAGTGTCAAAGTTTAGATTGCATGAACCGAAGCCGGCTATACTACCAGAGTATTACAGGTAGCTTCCTATACTTGACAACAAGTAGACCCAATATATCATTTAGTATAGGTGCTTGTGCAAGATACCAAGCATATCTCCTATGGAGTAACATCTTAAAAGGTGCCAAGAGAATGATCCTGGGTTATGTTACCCATTTGACATCACATTTGAGATTGCAGGATACTCAAATGCTGATTGGGAAAGCAAGTTGAGATTACTTCTATATTGGCAACAATCTAATCTTGTTTCTTAGCATATCAAGAAACAAAACTTCATCTCATTGTTAACTACCAAAACTGAATATATTGCAGTTGGTAGTGGTTACACTCAACTTCTCTGGATGAAGCAAATACTAAGAGTGAAAGTTTGATTTTGATCCAAGAGGGGGGGGATAGGATTTAATAAAATTTTTAATTATCCCTTAATTAACTTTTAATTAATTGCTGTTCAATATGTAATAATAAAATTAATACACTTTTCTTCTTGAATTAATTTATGTTAAGATCCAAGTGTTCTATAATGACAACTAACAGTGATGTTCTTTTACAATGTAGATATGGTTATAATGGAAGAACACTTGATGAACTAATGATCATGCCAAGATGGAGAGAGAGATAGATACAATTTACAACACACAAGCATTCACATAACACAAAGGTTTATAGTGGTTCAGCACTTGGCCTACGTCCACTGTCAAAGCTCACACTGAGCTATTAGATTTTATTTAGATTGAATATAATTACAATCAAGGTAAAATTCTAAACCCTATCCACACTTTGTGTCTCCAGCGAGTGCTAAATCTATTCCCGGTGTCTCCAGCGGGAATGGTCTACACCTCTGATATTTCCGGTAAAGGTGCTAAGTCTATACTACTAGTGTCTCTGACGATACTGCTAAAGTCTACTCCTAGTGTCTCTGGTGGGAGTGGTTTAACCTCTGGTTATAGTATTGCATATAATTCACTGAATGGTGGTTGTTCCTTGATGAGCTGATATGCTTTACTTTTCCACCAAGCTCCCAAGTAATGCTATGTTGCTTCTTGAGGCTTCTTACGATGGTTTACTTGAGAGTAAACATTTATCCTTGCTTCCCTCTCTTGATCTTCAAGTACAAAGTGCTTAGGAAGCATTAGAAGGCTCTTAAAATCTTCAATGAAGGTTTATAAATAGAGCCTTGACTGTTTGGAGGATTAAACGCCTTAGGTTTTCTTCTCACTTCACATAAATCTCTTTCTTGATGTTCCTGTGTGTTGTTTAACTCAATAAAAACCCTAATGTACTTATAGGGGACGAACTAAGTTGTGCACCCTTAATTTGGCATAATCCCAATGGACAAATAATCCCCATCCCGTATTTTATTTTATTCCATATATTTTTTTTTGTGATTTTGTGATGTTGGACCGATCCAGCACTATTGGATTGATCTGGTGTCTCAGACAAGAAGTCTCGAAACCACCTGGATTGATCTGAGGGCCATGTTGGATCGATCCGACAGCCCCATGGATTGATCCTATAAGTGCGGATTGATCTGGTAAGTGCAGATTGATCTGCTTAGAGTGGATTAATGCAACACCCGCTAGATCAATTAGATTCCCTTGTTTTGCTATTATTTATCCTTAATCTTGAACCCAAGCCTCTTAGGACTTATGTAAAGGCCATGACTTGGTACATAAGGCTACATGAAGGTTGGTAGGTCTCTTAAACCTATGTCTATCATTGTTTTTACCTACATATACATTTCTTGAGTTCAATGAAGCTTTTAATCTTCAAGTCTGGAAAACCTTCATATACCTTTCTTGAGTTTGATGAAGCTTTTAGTCTTCAAGTCTAGAACTCCTGTAGCTTAGGGAAGGATCCATCATTGGCTTCAAGTGCTTGGAATTTGTGTTCAATGGGACCCATGAACACTTGAGAATTATGATAATGATTAACATATGCATTATTCTCATGCCATGCCTAATCTACTCCATGTATTTTATACAGTATGAAATTGACAATTTACATAAACAACTAGATCATGGCTAATGGTATATGTGAGTTATTATGGTTGAGAATGCTACTTTTAGAATTTAGACTTTGTGTTCTAGAGCCTATGAATTATTATTGTGATAACAAAGCTGCAATCAGATTTGTTCATTATCCTATTCAACATGATAAGACCAAGCATGTGAAAATAGACAGACACTTCATTAAGGATCATTTAAAAGCATGACATATTTGTATGCCATTTGTTCGGACCAAAGATCAGGTGGATGACATTTTCACAAAGTGGCTGATTGGAGCTCAGTTTTCTATGTTGGTGGCCAAGCCAGGAATGATAAACATTTATTCTCCATCTTGAGGGGGAGTGTTAGTATATACACATGTTTGAGGGCATAATTGTCATGTATTGAAGGTATACTATACCATATAGTATAACCTAATGTATACAATACTTTGTAATCCATCAATTTTCCATGGAAACCTCTAGCAACTCTAGTGACATTTTCAATCAAGATTTTTTACTTTCCAAAAAAAAGTTTTTAAGTGCGATCTCTTGCTCAGGTATCGTAATTCAGAGTGGTTTGAACCTATGTCTCACAAAATTTGAAGGTCACCTTTTTTCTGAAGACCTCAGAGACTAATTTTACTATCTTACCCTTCTAGTAATTATTTGAGAGATTTTAAGGTCAATTAAACCCTGATTTTCCTAGTCTACCCTTATCGTAATATATTTTTTACTAATTCATTGTGACCAAAATATCCAAGACTTCAAAAATGTTCTTTGATTTTGCATGTTTTCGAGCACGAAAACCTAAAAAATGAGGTGACTAGGTAAAGGGACTTTCCTATATAATTTCTTTATTAGAGATTAATGAGCTCATTCATTTTGTACTCTAATTCATTAATGCTCATTAATGCATTCACATTAAGAGCTTTAAACCCTAGCCCTTAGATGTGGATCTCCCTTGTGCACCCCATGTACCCCCTCTAAGATCAACTACATGAATTTTAAATACATATGTGATCCTTCATCCAACCCTACATCTAGCGTAACTCATCTCACCCCTTGATTGCTCTCGACCAATCAAAAGTAGTAGATTTTAGGCTAAGCTTCATTCCTCACCCTTGATCTTGTGCACCCACGTGTACCTTCCCTAAGATTAATTACATGGATTTTAAATATTCATGTAACCCTCATCCAACCCCACATCTAGCACAAACCATCCATTGATTGCTCTCAACCAATCAAACGTAGTAGTTTTGAGGCTAAGCTTTACCTCTCACCCTTGATCCAAACCCCTAAACTCTATCCTAGCCCTTCATTTTTGTAAACCCAAATTATAATCCCAGCTCTTGATCTCTCACTTATCCACCCAACTTCTAATCTCAACCCTAGGTTGGTCTCAACCAATGGGAGTGGTGACTTGGCCTCCACACCTTGCAATCTTAGCCATTGATCCCCCATGACCCTAGATGTGATCCTAGCCCTCCATCCACACCCCTAAACCTATATAAATAGCTTCAAAATCGTGCCAAATAGAGAGAATTTTCTAAGAAAAAAAATCAAAAGACAAGGAAAGAAAGAAGATTAAGAAAGGAAAGGAAAATCTCAAGTCTTGAACCCTAACCCCAAACCTTGGTTAAGTTAACCCTAAGCCCTAATCTCTTAGAAAATTAACTAGGGTTATTTAATTTAATTTTTATACCTCTCATATGCTGCCATGATGCTCTATGTACATTCCTTGATTACCTCTTAAAGAGGGTTACATAGTAGAGACAAAACTTGTCTCTGCTAATGTTATTTTTTTACCACAACATGCTCTTAATTTTTTGTGATTTTTCTAGGGACCCAAATGGGCCAAAAAATTTATGGTAGGCTTCTAGATAGGTAGCCTACCTCCAGTAAAAATTTCACTATTTTTATAGTAGGTTTGGGTCTCAGAACAATCCCCCCAAATTTTTCATAAAAACTGGTATTTTGAACTTTTTGTTACCAACTAGTAGTGTATAATTTTTTGTGATTCTTGTAGTTTGCATTTTGATCTGATTTTTTCACACCATGTACTCATAATGTCCTTTTCTATTTAAAATTTTAAAAATTTTTAGAATTTTTTAACCCTTGTAGGGGGCCCAAACTGACAGAAAGTCTGGCTGTTGGATTTTTGTCCAGTAACTAACACCTGGATTTTAATGTTAATTAAAATTTAGGCATCTGATTAAAATTCAGGCATATCTGAATTTTAAGCATCAAGTCCTGGGGCCCACTCCAGTGACCTTTGGACTTCTCTGAAGTCACACATAGATACAGAAGAGACTTAGACACCTTCAATTCCCATGTGTTAAAGCACATCTATGGGCCCTTGTCTCTCCCAATGCCTGAATTTTAATTGAATTAAAATTCAAGTGTCAAGGGTAAAAATTCAGGCATCTAGAACATTCAGGCGTCAGGCTTGAGAATAAAAATTTTCCTTCATTTTTTTTTAATTTAACTCTTTTTGTATGGATACTTAAAGCCTGAAACTCAAGCAACATGACTACAAAGAGGCCTTTTACCCCTTTATAGATCCCTAAGACAGTGGGACCAATCAAACCTTAAATACCAATTGTTGGATTTTTTCCATCAATCGACGCTTGAATTTCAATTTGAATTAAAATTCAGGCATCAAGCCTAAGATCAAAACATATATCTTCTTTTTTTTTTTTAATCCTTTTGCATGAGAATCCATAGTCTGAGATTATTATGGTATGACTATAGAGAGATTCCCCACCTTTCTGTAAAACCACAAAACAATGGGACCCTCAAAAGAGGGCCAAACCCTAAAGGCCAGTTGTTGGACTTTTACTGCAATTGACACAAGAATTTCAATCTAAATTAAAATTCATGTGTATTGAAATTCAAGGGTCAAGCCAAATTCAGGCGTCAAGCTTGAGATCCAAAACAACATATTTCTGATTTTTTATTTTTTATTATTTTCACATAAGGGTTCAAACCCTGAGATTAATATGGTATGATCAATAGAGAGGTCCACCACCTCTCTGCAAAGCCATAGAACAGTCTCAAAAGAGAGTTAAAACCTAAGAGGTAGGTTGTTGGATTCTTCCAACAGTTGACACCTAAAATTCAAGTGTCAGAACAAAATTCAAGTGTCAAACCTATGTAAAAAATAAATAAAGTTCAGTTTTTTTTTTGACATGTACATTTATGGAAGTTAAAGACTTGTATGTTCACGAGAAAGCACCATAAAAAGCTGGATAATTGGGGTACCTAACACCTTCCACAATTGCAACAAAACAACTTACTCTTTTCTTTGGAAACTAGACTAGTACAAGGAGTTAACCCCTAAACCTTCAAGTCTAGACCTTTTTTTAGAGAGGAAGCTAATGTCCAACTCCATCAGTAAACCCAAGTTAGTGGCAACTCCCAATAAAGCCTAACCCCTGGGTTAGCTACTTTCTCGAAACCCTATAAGGGAGAACCAAGTGTGCCATGAAGATAAATGCAGAGGTCGGAAACCCCCGATGTCCACACCATGCTTCTAAACCAGTATAAGTAATTGCTCGACCAGGACACCACTCCCCATTAAGAAGAATAGAATCCATTTTACTAATTAACTTTGTTTGATGCTGTATCATATTTGATTCATTCGCCAAACTTCTTGATAAGAACTCCTCTCAGGTGCCAATTATCAAGCCAAGACGAGTATCACACCCATGTCCAATCAAAGTCACCATATATGGCTTTATCGCTTCCTGTACTTTAAGTAGCTTCCTCCACAACCAAGAACAATCCTTTGGTGGTTTAATTGTTCATATGGATTCCTGTTTTAAATATTTTTCATGCAACCATCCAACCCATAAGCTTTCTTTGTTTGAGACAATCCACCACAAATGCTTCATTACCCCGGCATTATTCACATCTTTCATCCTTCGAATGTTAAGACCACCTTCTTCATAAGGTTTGCAAATGGATTCTCAACTGCATGGAGTTTTCTTGTAAGGTCTGCACCACGTACCCCACAAAATCCTCACAAAAATATATTCAATCTGATGTCTGGTTTTTCCTGGTAATCCAAAAATACATGCCCAATAAATGTAGCAACTTTAAAGAATTGATTTTATAAGAGTCAATCTTGTAGCATAAGATAAAGGCATAGTCTTCAAAACCATGCCACTTCTTTAATCTATCCACAATCTTGAACAATCTTGATAAGATAGCCTTTCATATATCAGAGGAACCCCCAAGTACCTTGTTGGTAAGGTACCAATGTTGAAGCCAGTGATTCGCTGTAGTTGTTCAATTGTGGTTTCCGATGGTCCTGCAAAAATCTGAGAAGACGTTTCTTTGTTCACCTGAAGCCCAGCCGTGTTAGCAAAAGTTGATAAAACTCCATTAATTGTGGATATAGAAGTCACATCTGCCCTGGCGAAAATCATCAGCTCATCTGCAAAAATCAAATGAGAAATTCATACATTTGCATTTCGAAATGAGAGCAATCTATTCTTCAAACACTTTAGGTTATTTTCTTTTATTACCATCAATTTTAGGAATTGATTAAAAAAAAAAAAAAAGGTAAGGTTATATCAAGATATCGGATTAGATAGCTTCTAGGTTGCACATTATGCTCTTCAAAGTCATACCTAGAATGCAATCTTGTAGAGCAGGATGATGATGTGTGTGTGTGTGTGTGTGTGTGTGTGCAGGATCCTCTCTGGCTTGCAAGACGTTTTGTGATGTCTTGCAGCGTATATGTATCCCCAAAAAGAGAAAAACGCCCACCCAAAAAAGTGATACAACTGCATCTGCAAATATGATTGTGGTGACGCACTTATGAGATGCACATGGTGATGCACATGCAGAGGGTTGAGATCGATTTGGGACACCGATACTTTCTGGCCAAAGTCGGCCCCTCCCAAACGATCCTTACCATTAAACCAGTCTGAAAATTTTAGTATAAGGATCAAACGAGAGGTCTTCAGACTTTTAGCTTTAGATTGTTGTTTTGAAATATCTTCTGTGGGACCTTCAAAGCCTGGACACTGACACCTTTGTATATTTGCATGTGGGATTACATGTGATGGTGTTGTCTGGACCTCCTGAGAGATACTCGCATTCTTGTTCATGGAAGTACAGATTCCAGCTAGATAGATAGATAGATAGAGAGAGAGAGAGAGAGAGAGAGAGAGAGAGAGAAACATAATGGCTTGTAAATGCACCATCAATATTCTACATAACAGGTGGTAAAATCCATATAGAATCGTAGTTCTTTGTGCATCTCACATGTGCACCTTACTTTCCATCTGGCTTATTGGCTTATGATCGCATCCAGACTTAAAAGAAAGGCATCACTTCACTCCTGTTTGCATACTGAGGAGCATTCTATGGCACACACTCGCACACAATAATGAATTAAGGAACACTGTTATTGTTATTAATTGCTTCCAAACCTTTATTTGATGGATGAGAATTGAGCTATTTTTTAGAGACAAATGTATAGTAATTCTAGTCTTCTGTACACAATTTTATACGTACACCTCTCTCTCTCTCTCATCACCTCTAACAAAGTACTACAAAATTAGAAATAGAAGCAAATTTAAAGAAAAAGACTGTACTGCTCTTTCTTGTTGATATCTTCTTCCCTTCTATCAGCTTCCTCTTCCGGATTTGAAGGAAGAAATGGAAATATCTTCAACTATGCCGTCGACGTCTGTTCTGAGTAGGATTGGGAACGCTTGGTGGTGCCTTCCTTAAGCTTGTCTCCACAGCTCTCTTGGGATCCTTCATTTCTCCATTCAGCTGCTTTAGATTTGCAGAGACTGAAGCTTCAGACAATAGCAACCTCCTTGATTGTTTTCTTTCTCTTGGGCTCTTTCTTCCAAGGTGGAGAGATAATACAGAGAACATGAGAAGGTGGATTAAAAACAAAGCAAAGAGAGCAGCCAAAGCTTTGGAACTGGTCTTCATGGTGGCTGGGTGGAAAGAAAATGTAATTGAGATGGCTAAAAGATGGAGTGGAGTTGGTTTATATGGGGGATCCTCCTAATGGAATGTGAGCATGGTTAGTAGATGTAGAAGAAAAATGTTAAAAAACTAACTGAATTGATTTTTTTTTCTTTTCTTTATTAGGTTGGAACCTGGAAGCCGCTGATCATGTGATGCTGAATTGACTGTTCCATTTCCCTGATTTCTTTGCAATCCATAAATCATAAATATTAAACTATAAGATTCATGTGACTACAGACGTGACAATGACGACGCCACCTTTGTTATCTGTTTTTGGTTTCATCTCTAAATTACATGTAAGTTTAGCTAACGCAGCTAAATTTAGCTGGGTAAGCAACCATTCCACTGCAGCAATTACCCATCACCTTGCATTCTTATCATCTTGTACCTTATAGGACTAATAATTTATGTGCTTCCCCACTTCAAATTTCTAGATTTGGAGTTTTTTCCATTAGCGTTTAAAACTTGGGTTGGAGGTTGACCCAGTCAGTGTGGTGGGGGCAGTCCAATCCAATCAGACTGATCTTCTGAGAACCTGGTGACATAAGGTTCCCTGAAAATTAATATTTGTCACAACAGTCCTGGTCAGCTAGACCGGTTTCTACAGTTCAACCGGACAAGTATATGGTTCAGCTTTAGTTTTGTTAGTATCTGGATTTGGATCACACCAAGCCATGTTGGGCTAAGATCCCGGGTCATCTGGTTTTAACAGCCAGTCTGCTTTTGAAAGATTATATAGTTGGAAACAAATGTTCTGTGATGGTGAATTTTAAGCTGACACATGTTATATTAGAGTTAAAAGCGTCCAAAAAAAAGTATTTAGTTGAAAACATAGGTGTCCAAAAAGATACCAAATTCAGAAACATCATGTGTCAATTTGTGGTACGCCTACAAGGGTTTTTTCATCATTCCCCGGGGATCCACTCCTGCAGGCTAGCACTGGATCCTGGAATGGTCAAATACCCCCAAAAAAGAGTATTCTCACCTTTTGGGGGGCAACTGTCCGTCTCAATTTAATTAGGTTCTGCTAAATTGCATTCTATAAATCATATATATATATATATATATATTAAAACAGTAACATCAAGTCACCTTTCTCTCTCATCCATGTGGTCACTCTATCAATTTTTTTCAATTTTCCCAAAACACCCTCCCTACTCTCTCTCCTAATAAATAATTCCTTAAAATTTTCAACATTTCTTACAAAAACAAATGTTACTTTCAATATTTAATATACCCCTAAATTAGAGGAACTGGTTTTCTTTGATATTTTCAATATTTCTTACCAAAAAATGATACTTTCAATATTTAATATTAATTTATTAATAAAATTACAATTTTATATGTTTTATCTATTGTCAATTTATTCTTTCTCTACAATAATTTAATTTCTTTACTTAACTCTTCTATAATCTCTCCAATATATTAAATCCAAATAATATCTCTCCTCTATATTCTCTTTTTTTTCTTTCCTATCAAAACTTTCCCTTATTAAATCCACCATCTAAAATCTCTCTAAAAGGTCTCTCTCGTCTTTTTTTCTTTAATCCATGTGGACACCATCTTTTTTTTTTTTTTTTTTTGTTCTTTAACTTTTTCAAAATACCCCCTAAATTAAAGGGAACCGATTCCTATGGCACTTTTGATATTTAATACTATTTTTTTTACCAAAAATATATATATATATACCAACACCCCTCCCATTTAATTTTCCTAATTTCTCCCTATATATATATATATATATATTGATTGTGACTCAAGCTTCGGACCTTGGGCTGAACAAAGGTCAGCTTAAGCACAACCCAAATTTAAGCTCGGGCTTAAAATTGGGGCCTAGGTCAAATAAGGCCTTGGCTCGAATCAAGTCTTTGCAAGTCAAATCTTGGGTTAGGCTGGGTTAAGTTCGGCTAACCCAGTCTTATGCATAGCTTTTAAAGTTGTGCACAAGGTCAGACTAACTTGAGCTTTGCATAGTTCAACCTGAAAATTGGTAAAAAAGACTCGATCTAAGACACACACACACACACATAGGCCTCGGACCTTGGGCTGGACCAAGGTCAGCCCAAGCACCACCCAAATTTAAGTTTCAGCTTAAAATTGGGACCTGAGCCTAATCAGGCCTTAGCTAGGGTTAGGTCTTTACGAATCAAATTTTGGGCTAGGCTAGGTTGGGTTCGGCTTACCTAACTCTGTGCATAACCTTAGGGTTGTGCATAAGGCCGGACCAACTTGAACTCGGCATGGTAAATTCGAAAATTGGTCTAAAAGACTCGGCCCAACAAAATCCTAGTGCAATGTCCTTTTGTTGGTTTAACTATTGGGGAAGCTACTTAATGTTAACTTCAGAACATCAGTTGGTTTCTCACTTTACTACAGCAAATGTCAGTTGGGTTTCTCCGATGAAAACTGGATTCCAAACAATTAATATAATGTAATACTCCCTAAAACCGCTGGTTTTCCTAAGATTCAAAGATGGGTTGAATACAGAACATGGATTTCAGCAACTTGGGGGGGCCTTTTTTTATAACCAAACACCCATCAGCTGGCGAATTTTATAGAAGGGATGCTTCACTATAATAAAGTGGGGCTTCTTTATTTAACTACGTAGCTTTCTGTCAGTTGTGATGTCACTATGTCAGTTCTATTTGCTTTAATGGATATTGGCTGTTCATTACTTTTTTATCATAAGATCATATCATCTTATGTGAAAGAAACGTGATCATGGTGATCTGGTCACGGCATGTATTATTAGGAAAGATGGATCCTAATGAAGATCTTGGATTGCTTGTTTTGGACTGTTTCATGGGACTTGGATTCAAAGATACATGTGGATGGAGGATTTTCTGTTGAGAGAAGCTATGGTGTAGATCATAAATATGGGTGACACATCCTTCTGTTTTTCGAAGTGTTCCTCGATGATTAGATTTGTAAATTTTTGTGGTCTTGCAAAAATCAGACCATTGGTTTTTATAAAACCTGGATTAAATGCCACACGAATGAATGGACTGATTGTGGCCTAATTTCAGTTGGTAGTCATTAAGGTGTATGCGCTAGGTGCAATTGCGTAATATCGATTCAAGGTATATCAATAGATTTTCATCTCCCATGCTTGGTTGGGCTGATAAATCTATAAATAAATGTTCTAAGGTCCCTACTCTCACTTTTACACCTTGTGAAAGAAAAGGCATCCCATCAATCCAGGCATGAAGAATGGAGAATAGAAGACTGAAGAAATCATTGTTCTATTCCATGGCTGCTGCAGGTCCTCCATCAAATTTTCACATGATTAATTGCAAATGACCCTACAAGATCAATAGAATGTCATACGCATTTGTATTGGGTAGCAGCTTGGTTATAGATCTTGTCATAGGTGTCAATAAGCTTACAAGGCTTACTTGATTAACCCAATTTAATAGAATACGCTGATCAATTGGATTCTTTGAATAGGTTTGTTCATTGCCAATATAATGGATTGAACATAGTTCTGTTCATAATCCAAACGCAAGATTGAACACTACATGTTTACAATCTAAAGGAAATTTATAACATGTGGTATCAAAGCCAATTGCTATATGGCTTGTGTAGATTTGTTTGGTGGATTCAGTTTCATAAACTATTCTTATTGGTTTTTCCCCTAAACCATGCAAAACCAAATTGATAATATATCTATATATATATATATATCTATATATATATATATCAAGTAT